>CM063110.1:25416283-25696180 GCA_031841125.1 Acanthococcus lagerstroemiae
CATTACTACAAGGTAGGTACCCAAGTTTCATTTTATTTGATTTGAAAGTTGAACAGTTGAAATGAGATAATTGCGAAAAATACTCAACACAAAAGAATAGTCAGTAATGTCTTAAGTTGTTATAAATTAATAACAAAATAGAAAAACAGAAATTAGAGATTTTTAATGAAACCAAAAACAATTCTGATAGGATTGGAAGAGCCCGCTGGTTCTAAAGATTAAAATAATTGAATATGTCGACTATTACTAAGAAACTGTTTCAAAAACTTGGTTTTATCGATTGAATTTTTCAAACGCCAAGTATGATAAATGTAACAATCATCCTGTTGTCATGCTTCTTCTTCGAGGCTTATTTACCTAGGTCAGTGCAGAAAAGGAGTTTTCGCAAATAGCAGTGCTACGGTCAAATATGTATGCAATTGCCAGTAGTGCGTAACTATCTGGGAAAGCTTCTTTTAGTGGGTATAAGAGGGTTATTAGTCAAATCTTTCGTTATTTTTTGTCTCGATGTAATCTCTAGCCACTGTTAATTCTTCTTTTGCTGAAATTTATATTAATTTTCTTGAAGAAATCGTATTCAGTCATATCTGTTGACAAACTTTCAGTTGCTTCGAGGATTTTTTTTTTATTTTTCCAAAAGATTTATTGGCGACTATTGTATAAACAAAAAACCAAAGATAACAACTATAGTAGCTTAAAGTCCGTATAGAAATTAAGTTTTGATTTTCAGAAAATTTGACATAAAATTCTTGAAGGCAGACCGGCGAGACGGTTTTCTAGGTATCTGCGTGCCTGTGTATTTGCTTATCATGTCAACAGCTAAAATTTTCTCTCTCAAACGGTAAAAATTTTTTTTTTCTCTTTCTGAGCCTCTGGCTATACTGACCCGTGACCTATTAATTCATATTTCAATATTCACCAGCCCCCCCCCTCCCCCCATACCTAGGTCTCATGAAATATCCAACTTGGGCATATGAAAATGATTTTTTAGGGTCGGCAACGAGCCTCTTGTAATCACTTTTTTTATTTATTATTTTTTCCAACCACCTTGAGTATTATTTCACTGAATTGATCGCACAGTGCGTTCGTGTTGTTGATGGAAATTTCCATGGGCATTTTTATTTTTTCCCACCATCTTGAGCATTATGTTATTGAATTGATTGCAGAGTGCATTCGTGTCGTCAATAGACATTTTCATGAAAACTTTCATTTAGTATCATTTCATTGAATTAATTGTAGAGTGCGTTCGTGTTGTTGATGGAGTGTTAGAGCTGTGCGACTGCAGTCTGCAGCTTCGCAGTTTGAACTGACGCTGACGTGAGTTCGGAAAGCAAAGACACATTTGCAATTTGCATGTGTAAGTTTCACCAGGAGCGCTAATGTCAAAGACGAAAACATGTTACGTGTACATTACACCATAAGGACGTGTGCTCATAAAAGTGTTGCTCGCGGCTTTTAAATTGATTTTTATGAAGAATGCTAAGAACGAAAGTTGTAGCCCTTTTCATTTCCTATCTGATGAGCCTAATTTTGGATTTTTTGGATAAATTTTTTTATCATTATCCTCCCATATCATGTTTTCGTCCAAATCCGCCAATCAGTGAACAGTATATGTTGTTTTCGGCAACAGTCACCTGGAGCGACTCCTTTGCATACATACGCGTATAATGGGAGTGAAGGGTTGATGACACAACAGATCGATAATTATGTATTAATTTTCATTGGGCATGCTGAGCACGCTACGAATGAAATGAGCTAAAAAGGACTGCGTTCTGACTGATAACGTAAGAGATCGATATCAAGTCGATAATTATTTTTTAATTTTCATGTACGTATAACATGAAAGTATCGGTTGTTCAAGATTGTGGACAGTCAAGATGCATGCTTTCTTGTCGATCCTCCTCGAGTAGAGAGGTCAAGCTTGTTCTTCAGTTTTTTTTTCCACCAATCTTTTCTTCAGGTTTATCAATATTTCCTTTTCAATAGCAAAAAAAATTATAATAATTGAAGAAATCTTCGGAAGGGGGCTCAGGTTGGTCAAAGGGGGCGGAATCCCATAGCCCCACCCTTAATTGCGGCCAATTAAAATAATTTTCGTGATTATAATATTCGTATATGAAGACTGATCGTTGCTCGCTTTATAAAAGGATACGGATTATGATATTTGCCACATTGTCTCCTTACTTAAAAATTTAGCGCATGAAATACAAGGTGACAGCAGCACACCATCGTGCTGTTCACTCTCTATGTTCTGTGCTTTCCAACCCCCTCAGTTGTATATTAACCTGTGCCTTCCAATCGCCTCAATTGTGATAACTGGAGCACGTTCAGACAAAAGGCTATTTCTCCCTTGCTGGTTATAAAGAAAATGAGTATGTAGCATATTTGCCTTGTCACATACCATTTTGTGTAGGAGAGCCTTAATTCTTATAATTGTACAATAACCTTCGTTGAAATGAGAAAAGAGCAAGTAAAACTACTCCTGCCACCTGACTCCGACTCCACTGATCAAATAAGTCGATTAATAATCCTTGAAACACAGTTGATACAAAAATCGATTCTTGACATTCGAAAACCGTCACATTCCTGACGTAACGTTATGATCGAATCGGATACAGAATTCGATTCAAAAGTCGAGTTACTATGCCGACGTCGACTTTTAGGTAGAATTTTGCACCAAAGGCGATGCACAGTTCGATCTGAAAGTTGATGTTGACACAAGAACTCAACTACTATATCGACGATCACAATGTAGAGTTGAAAAAATGACAGATTTGGCGTATCGACATTTATTTTTGGGGAAAAAACCTGATTAATTGTTGATGATCTTTTCAACTCTGTACTAAGTTCATCAACAATTATCGGTAACGTTGTGATTATTAGTGATTGTGCCTGAGTTCTTGTAATATAAGTTTTGACGAGTTCGTAAGCTCAACATAATCCGTCCAGAAATCGCAGGGACAGTCCGAATTGCGGCATCGGCGCCAGATATACGCCAAATTTGCTCTTGATTCTAGCATAAATCGAGCACCAATCGAAAATTGGCGCCCGATTTGCGCCAGGTACCACAGTCGGGCCAAACATACGCCGGCCTTAAACGGCCCAAAATTCCGACAACGGCGCTTGCAGGCATTTTCAAATGTGAAGGCGCTAGCGCCAATTTGGCGCAAATTTGACGCTGGTCCCACGATTTACGGACGGGAATCACAGCACACTCACTGATATTGTAGTACATATTAGTGCATCATCAAGTGTTGGTATCAATCCGAGGCTCACTTGAACACCTCGACAGGTCAGGATTTTCAGCGTTGATCTTTGACTTTTCAGAACTGGTATAGTCTTTGCATTGTCAGCCATACCTGCTGTATCCTCTCTGTCGCTGTTCATCCTATGAGCATTTGCCGATATAGTCGAGCTGACTTCGAATTTCTCAACAGGCGCCCCGATATCGATTGAGGACTAGTCACAGAGCAAACAGACGCTGTTCTCGTTACAATAGAACATGAGCGAACATGGAACCTTTTATTAGATTCTAGAAACGTCAACACCGTGTGAATTTATTGAAATTCTTTCGCAGGTTCAACACTACGTGTTCACCGTTCAAGCTCAGGATTATGGCAGACCAGCTTTATCGTCAACGGTAACCGTTTATTTCAACGTGATCGATTTGAACGATAATCAACCAGTTTTCGATTCCTCTTCATACTCGGCCGAGCTACTGGAAAACGTTACCATCGGTACACCCGTCCTGACTGTATCCGCGCAAGATCTCGATTCTGGTTCGTATTTGCAAATTTTCTAAGTTTATTGTATATATGTGCACTGCTTAACGATTCTGCTGCGAATGCGTGCGCGTTCGTGGCCAGACTGTGGAATACACGTTACGCAGCTCCAGCCCGCACCGGTTGATAAATGAATTCCGGGCCCATTGATGTATTTTGGAAACCGCGGGATCACTTGCGTCTGGGGTGTGATGCGTGCCTACGAACACAGGCTGCTGTGAAGAGGGTGTGCAACCTTTTCCTTTCCGAATCGACTGGCAGGAGTTGCTGACACAATGGGCGCTAAAATGAATAGACGGAAATTATCCATTGTGTATTGACAGGTATGAAAGAAAGGGAGAAAGAGGAAAGAGCAAAAAGAATGGATAAAAAATTGAAAAAGTGAAATTAGCCGGTCTTGTGCGCGTTAAATGTCGTTTCTTGTTTTCAAAAGTACGACGCTGCACCGCGGCGTTGTCAGAAATTAGGGTGTAATGAAGGCAACGCTATTAATTTTGGTGTTTGAAAGTGTCAAGCTTGATCCTCCTTTGAAATTTCGAATTGGCTGAAGGTCACGATTTTGTGATTATGTCTTGAAGTGAAAATGAGGTGGGAGGTTTAATTTCGGCTTGCTCCTGGTTCCGGTTCGGGGCTTGGCGGACGTCGCGGAGGACTTTTGGAGGAAGGCTGATTGCGTACCAAATGTGTAGAATCAAAGGATCTGCAAGTGACGGGGTCAAACTTTAGGGCGATTAGCGCAAAAAGTTTCGATGTAAGTTGATGGGGCCAAGCACAGAAGCGGATTAAGATTTGAAAGTTGTCGGGAAAATGCCATTTCGTCGACCCAACATTTCATGTTCATTATGCTCCGCCATGTCTCATGTTCCTCCCCCTCTTTCTTGTATCTAAGGCGGCTGCCCAAAACTCTTAAAATTTATCGGCCCGGAGCTTTTGAAGTGAATTAGTCTATCAGTGAATTTCTCAGTAACCCAAAACCAGAATGTATAATTTTTTTCGCTATTCTTATCGTATAGTTGTATGTGTAGTGGTATTGTCCGCTTCTTTAAGGCATGCAACCATGTTAATAGTCATTTTCGTGGAAATTCGTCTCACGGTGTGTTGTAACTCGTGTTGTATTGTTCCTAAGCGTAACTAGCCCCTCAACTGCCGTGCCTGAGTCAAATTGAAACCCATCAGAGAAAGTATTCTCTCAAATTATGTGTATTAAAATGATACTCCACTTTACTTGAGGATTCCGTGACTCAATGCCTGATCAAGTTAGAGGTGTCCAATGAACGGTGGCGTGATGGGACGTATGGCGATGCACGCATGCGAAA
Source organism: Acanthococcus lagerstroemiae (assembly GCA_031841125.1). Classification (NCBI taxonomy): domain Eukaryota; kingdom Metazoa; phylum Arthropoda; class Insecta; order Hemiptera; family Eriococcidae; genus Acanthococcus; species Acanthococcus lagerstroemiae. The sequence goes on from CM063110.1 coordinate 25,421,382, forward strand.
GTGGCTTCTGAGACACCGCACCCCTGGCCCCCGAAACTACCCTTTGGAGTATCGCATCAGTGGCCGAAGGAATTCCCATGAACGGTAGGATGCTAGAAAGTGAAGATGGTGTGTAGTGTCTAAAATATTAAGGATCTAAACGGTCAGCGAGAACGAAAGAAAGAGAGCGTGTATCTAACACGCTTAGGATCTCTGATTTGCATACTAAGCAGAACTCTGTTTCGCTACTTCCAGTGGCGGGTCTAGAAATTTTCCAAGGGAGTGGGGGTGTTTTGAAAATGAAATTTTCGCCACCTCCGCCCCTTTAAAAACCGCGATGGATGTCATTTTAAATAGTTTCTGAAGACAAGTTTCATAATGCGATTAAATCGTTTCAAAATTAACATTATTGTAGACTGTAGTGCTGCAGATGCTCAAGAACCGGAGAAAAACTCAAAACTCAAGCGGTTTTCTTCTTCGGCCCGAAGGGGATGTCCGATCTCCCCCCCCCCCCTCCCCATAGATTCGCCACTGGCTACTTCATTCGATTTTCCCAATTGAGGCTTAGTATTCTCTGAAGTCCGAAGTCCAACAATAATCGAAAACCATTTTCTCACTGAAACGGGCCTGCTCGATTAATGCAGTCATTTTAATCAGAGACAAGAATCTTGAGAACAGCAAAAATATACAATGCAAATGGAAGTAGAACTTGAAACTTGAAAAAAGAATCCGAGATGTAGACCTAAAACCCTCATCAAAATGCCACGAGAAACTGTCATTACCGACTTGTACCTAGTGATAAGCACAACCCACTGTTACAATACTCAAGACCATAGGATCATAGCAAGCTCTTTGAGATAAATTATTAAAGAAAATGAATGGTTTCATTGCGACCCGATGTAGAGTCTGATTGCATCCAGGCTCATAGTTTCATTGCGTCCCAGTTCATTTAGCATCATCCAGAGTGCACTACGAGGAGGCAGATCGAACTACAGTCAAGACTTTCAATATACATCCAGATAACTATACTTCAAAATCTGAAAAAACCGCGAAACTGAAAACGTGGAGGTGAGTGCACAACTTGTCTTGTTCAGAAATACAGAAGAAAAAGCACCTACGTAGTTTTACGTCTTATTTTAGGAAGCTAATAGAATTTTTTGGCCAGACTGCAGCTTGAACCCTTTTGCTCCAATTTTTTTTTTAAATTTGAATTATTGTTTTTACTGGAAATTGTTGAATAGACTCCCCATAATACGAATCCGGCGTTGGAGAATTTTTCACTCTCCCTTGGGCTCCCAATGGACCTGGGACAACGTATGTCCTACTGGTAGAGTAGTGAGAGTCAAAAAATTTATTTTCGAAACAACCACGCCATCTACCGAGATATGAGTGAGCTAAGATATGCTTCTGTAGGTACTCTACCAGTTGGATACAACTAGCACTGGTTTCAACGTATATTTGACCACTCTAATTGACGCATTCAGGTTGCGCTCCCTACTTTTTATAAAGACTATCAGATTCCGCTACTATTCAATCAGACTCCTTCAGACTTGTTAAGCCTTGTTAGACTCTGATGAGACTCATGCTGACTCCTTGAGATTTATCAGACCACATACTCGGATTCGTTCAGACTTTTTGACTCTATTTAGACTCACTGAGGCTGGGCTATGACTCATCCAGACTCCAACCCCCCTCCCATTGATAAAAAGAGGGTCACAAAGCCTCCGCACATAAAAAAAGCCAAAACTGGGACTTGACGCAAAAGAGTGCTTCTTTTTCAACCAATTAGAGCTCAGGATGCAAACAGAAACGAAAACGACATGCTAGATGAAGTAATTTTATGACGTCATTTGGTCAAACACAATTTTATGATGGACGCAGTCGAACCATTTGAAGCAAGAGGCAAAAACGGACGCAATAAGATTATGAAAAATGTGTGAGGGCTACTTTTCGGACGCAATCGGACTTCTCCGGTTTGAACTGGATGATGTCTCCCCATCCCTGATTTTGTGATGGATAAAAAACTTTTGGTTGTTCCCCTGTTTTACAATATGAAATGGAAGGCATGAGTTGGCGGAGAATTCGTAAATTTAAGACGTACAGTGTTTGTGTAGGTTGTCCAGGAAGAAGGTTGTATTGGTGATGCAAAACTTGGAGAATTATGAATGTATGTCGATGAATGTGAGAAGGTTGAAGGATAGTAAATTGTTCGAACACTTCTATGGGATCGAATCCCTCTGCAACATCAAGGTCACCAGTATATGACTGAACCCCTGCTGTGGTGTCTGTACCTCGCCTCGATCCGTCGGCCAGCCAGATAACACGGAGAGATTCGCCTATTTTACTGGCTGGTGCATCCAAACTGGGCACAAGCGAACGAGAGGGGTGAAGTACCACAAGTTCTGACTGCAGATAAATTCTCTATTCAATAAACAGTCTAATATCACCTTGTACCCACATGTAATCGCGTTTGTAACTTTACGGCATTGTAACATAGCGTTGATACGATATATATTCACAACTGTGTCCGACATTATCTGCGAGTTTGAGAGAGACGGCACAACTTCTTTCAAAACAATGAACGTAACGGAGGAGACTATCAGAAAGGACATTAAGTACTCATACATACACCTATGTGAACACACAAACCACTGGCCCAGCATCGAGACGGTATAGCCACCAAAGACCTCCTCCACAGCGTTCCTGTGGTAGGAATACTCATCAGCGCCGACAAATCAATGGAAGAAAAGAACCAATAAAATTAAGCAGTGTATCTAGTTCGGTTACAGAAACAATAGCGTCATGTTTAAAAAGTATAGTTGAACTGAGCGTTGCTGATAAAAAAGCACAAGAGCTTGGTGCTGGTCTGATGTTAATCAATCCGTGATCACTACCTTTTGAAAAACTAATTTCGTGTGTTCAGTTTTCTTTTTTAAATTTGCGTGGGGCCAAGGCCCACTCGGCGGCCAGTCCGGAACTTTCTCCGGTGGCTCCTTGTATTCGTCGAAAAACATAAAAATAAAAATCAGGGTGTCTCCCTTCCACTACCTTACATATCTTCGAGTAGGTTGAGCGCGGGGTAGGGAGGGGAACTCACATTTATGAAATTACATCATGCATTCGAAATATATATTATACAAATGAAAATATTTACAATTTTAAGTTAAACTCTAACTATACTGTCTGTCGTCTATCGACCAGTCAGTCAGTGTCTCAGTCAGCTTGAGATTGTGTGTTGTCTCTTTCAATTTCATGACATGTCCCTATCGGCTTCCCGTCCGCCGCTTCGGCAACACACCTAAGACGGGAGGGTCGCTCCTAGTAGAGGGGGCCGCCTTCATGGTCAACCGGCTACCCCAAGACTTCAGCCTCAAGTTCTTAGTCGCTTCCTCAAAGTGGTTCGACCAGATGAGTCGAGTATCAGGTTCCAGGGTCTCGTATCAGTGACGCTCCTCGGGACGGGAGGGGACGCTCACAGATGCCGAGGTGTCACTGGGCTTCTTTCTCCATCAACATTTCTCATCCGCTACGGTCATTACCTCTTCTGCTGCTGCTACAGCTTCGGTGGAATGACGCTTATCGATGTTCGTTGACGATGGTCCCGCCCTCTTCCGAGCTCTTCGTCAGTGTGGGGCTGCCCACTTCCAGGGTCTTCGACTGGCGGCTACGGGTTCTCCCTGATTCCCGCCAGTCAACATTGGTATGCCGCCGACAGGGGCACCGGGTAGGGGTCCGCCCTGATTCCCGGTTCTGGAGCCTGCGACGGCTTTTGGACAGCGGGTACGGGTCCACCCTGATTCCCGCTGTCCGTTGGTTGGTGCTGGTGACGACGGGTTCTCCGCTTTCCCGATCCGATGCACAGTCTTCGCCGCCAAGTCGACCCACACTCTCCACTCCTCCAGTAAAGCCGTCGGTTGTGGATTGGGTACATGTAGACCAGTCAGCGCCCCCTCACACTCGCACTGTGGAGTGTCGCGCCGTGTCATTTTGTGGAGGTACTTGGCGAAGCATGCGTGTCACGTCAGCGCCTGCGTTGTCCATAACGAGAGCTGTATTTTGGACTTACGCCGGGCGCTGATGTTGGAGAAACTCGAGTGCGTCCATCGGCCAGTCGACGCCTCGTCTCAACGTTTTCCCCAACATTGCTCGGTGATGCGGCGGAACTGCTTGGCCAACCGCCCAAATCGTACTCCATCAGCAACAGCGGCTACTGCGTCCTCCTCTTCGCTGCCACTGGTGAGATCATCATCTGCTTCGTTGTCGGTATAATCGGCGGCAGCCTCCGCCACTATCTGGAACTGGCCGGATGCAGTGCGGGCCACTCTGGGATACGGACCCCAGTTGATGACTGGCAGGCCATGACGGAGTAGCCGCAGGACTGATCGCTCATGAATCGTGAGGTCTATCGGGGCAAGATCAACCAGAATGAGTGCTGTTTCCTGACTGACTGCCCGGTAGCCTCGGATGCAGAGAAGTGCTGCGTTCCTCTATACCGACATGAGCGGCTGCCGTGTCGTTTACAGGACCGCCCGGTGGACCAGACAGTGCTACAATACAGGAGGTGTGTCTGCACACATCCCTGCACCATAGTCCGTCTCGCCTTGAAACTGTACCCGAACATGTTGGTGCATATTCGGGTCAGAACGGGGAGCGATTTGATGGCTCGATCAGGTGCCTGTCGGATGTGCTCGACCCAGTTGAGTTGGTCGTCCAGAATCACTCCCAGCGTGAGGTCAGTTGGATTATTTTTGGGAATCTCGGAATGAGACATTTCCGTCGTATTCAGATCAAATGCATAATTTTTCGAAAACTTGTGGAAATTCACTTATCTGTCTACCATCAGGCCTTTAACGTCCGAAGATACAAATAGGGGCGTTTCCCTCCCTTGAGCCGATGTTTTGTCTTCTCCCCTTCGAGTAAAAAGACAAATTCTTTTTTCGCTTTTTGGGTATGGAATTCACAATTTTATCCTTAGTTGTCCCTCCCTACCCTGGCTTGTGTTTCACTCACTAATGATTTCTTCTTCCTCTCCCCGTACTTCGGCGAATAACAAAATGCAGTAATTTCTCATTTGCGTACTGAGCAAATCAAGCGCATAGGTATCCCTTTTAAATTGGTCGTTTTTCCTTTTCATGTGATCCGAACATTTCTATTTAAAACAAATTTATTAAAATTACCGTTCGTGCATTTTGTTTCAATTAAACCGATAAGGAAGAAGTGAAACAGAGGTGCAGATGAAGGGAAGAGAGACAGCGATAGGAAAGATGAAAAACGTGACGCAAAATTACTGCGAGAGAACTCGAGATCAGCACGACTGCATTCTAATGCGGACAACGATTTAGCTAAATGATTTCAAAGAGAAATTACTCGCATCAAGTCATCATTTGCAGAATCACCTACACGTTAGTTATAGAAATGCTTTCGCCAAGATGGGAAAAAAAATTGTTTATTTTTTTCTTTTACTTTTTTTTTTATCTTTAACTTATTTATATATTTGTTTTTTTGTTTTTTCTTTCCCAATCAGTATCATAAATTGTTGGACAAATGGGTGACCGTCAGCTCGATGTAATTATGTATCTATTTGCTGGATTTGCCTTTAAAGCTTCCGATTCAGTTAGTGATAGTCTGCGTAATGACATAAACTTCGATGAAAAAATAAGGAGATAAAATACAATTATTCCTAAAGGAATTGAGACATTATACGTGCACTTTTCCTGTTCAGGATTGCGGCTCGTGTGTAAGTACAAGGCGCGTATATAAAAACAGCTCGTAATAAGTGAAACTATCGGATTCTCTGATCTTTAAAATATTGACGCGCCTTTCTCAGAAAGGAAACGTGTGGAATATCTGAGAGACAGACGGAGAGAGTGAGTAGAAGAGAAAAGGAGGCGAGTAGATTAAATTAATGTATATGCATGTAAGAAATGCCGGACGCGAAATTGAATAATAAAATAGAGCTGGAAAACTGTGTGTTTCCAGTGCTTTGGCTAAAATAGTCTTAAGTATTTGAGAATACCTTTTCTCATAAATGTATTTATCGTTGATGGAATATTTACCGAGATATAGAGAGGCATAAAGGAGTGTTCGGAGCAATAGAAATGGTTCTTTTTTTCTCTTTTTTTTAAACGGCAAATGGTGATGAAAAACGTTAAATCAAATATCCGAACGGCTGTACAGCGATGGCAAATGGAGGTGACGGTATTCCTGGTTCGCTATTTACATAAGAAAAAGAAAGATGTCAACTCGGGAAAGTAAGATGATTTAAAACGTTCTACAGCGGGGTCATTTATAAAAATAATCCCGTTGGAAAAGTCAATTCTTGAAGAAGAAAAAAAGAAGATACTACGCGTTTGATGAATTTTTTCAATGGTTGTGAAATTAAATAGTGGCGGGGTCGCAGTTGACATTTTCTCTGCTTATTCACATTGTTGGTGGAATTTGTTGTCACGTTTTCTTATTAATTTCCTCTCGTATCTCGTTTTCATTCTCAATTCGAAGCACTGAAGTAACTCATGTTCAGTGTGCTCATCAATCATGTATCACTGGTTGTAGAGTGTTAAGCTCTCCGAGAATGTGATTGGTTTTGGTTCAGTCTATCAAACTTACCACCATGCCCAAGCATGACCGATGTGAATAAAACATGGCGGGAGGGTGGGTAAAAGGAAGAAATGCCGAGAAAATTATTAAAAATGCGGACAAGCAAGAAGAAAAAAAGATCGTCACTTTCCCAATTTCGCCCATTAGCTACCCGAGATTTTGCCGAAAATACAGAAAATTTCCCAGAAATGCCAACTGGGAAAATGATTGACGGGGATGTCACAAACCAATATTTCCGGCTCTGAATCCAAGCAGTCGCTTATATGACAATGGCGAACACCGTTTTAATCAAGTTACAGAGCATACTAAGCGACTAGTTTGGCTCCGACAATTCCGAGTGTACTTCCATAAAACTATTCGGCTTAGATGAATCTCATAAATCAACCTTTCTAATATTTTAACGGGCTGTGTTATTGAGATTAATTTAAGCTCCTGACCAAATGGTAGTTAGATTAGAGAATAATCAAAATTGGTCCTAGTTGCACTATACTCGATTGTACAGCGTCTCCAGAGAGCAATTTAAAATATGTAAGAATTATACTTTTCGCCTCCTTTCTCCCGAGTTCGTGGATCACTATACTCACCTTTACGATGGCATTTGAGTAAGTGGAGAAGAGAAAAATACTTGAAGACGTTGAAAATAAAACACCTTCGGAATTCAGTGTGAGTCAAAGTTTTTTTAACTACGAGAACTCTCGGTTCAGCAAAACTATAATGTTCGCGTCGATTTTTTTTTTTTTTTTTTTTAATGTGGAGGAGAGAGCATTTCTTGGGACAAGGCAAAACTGGTTAATAGAAATTTTGTACGCTCCCATAATGGTTATAAGCTTTTAAAAGCTTCTCTAAACTTATCAATCCAAAATGTGTCGAAACTGTACAGAACTCGTTTGTGACTGTATAACTCTTCCGGGCTTGATTGGGGCTCTTCGAGACATAATGAAGGCCTTAGAACTCGTACGGTTTTTAAAGACTCGTGTAAGACTCTATGTCTCCATATACCTGTGTCAAATACGCTTATTTAAGATTGGTTCCTTCCGACTTATGTTAGAATCTTCTCTAAAATTCGTTACTTTAGTAAGATAATTTTACATGATAAAAACTGGGCGACAAGACAAAGCTGGTTTTGGATAAGAAAATTGACATGTCGGGTTTTGGAACAAAAAAAAATAATTGACAAGTCTGGTTGAGGGAAACATGTGACCAACATTAGCCATCTCGTAGTTTGATTTTCTTAGATAAAAATACGAGATACTGAAGTATCTCTCGGGGACTGTCTCCTCTGCAAAGCGATTTCAACAACTAAAAATGTCAACTTTTTGTTCTGTACCCGCTTTTCAGGAATTACAGCTCAGAATGTCAGATTTTTGACGTATCCATTTTTGGAGAACTACTTCTCAATTATACTCTACCTAGTCCAGAAAATGAAGCTATGAAAAAGGAAAACGTTGAAGGAAAAGGTTTCTCTTCGGAAATATGTTCTATGAGGTCCCAGGAAGTGTATCCAGAAAAGTTCCCCCCCCCCCAGCCCGATTGCTAACCATGTGGAGGGTTCAAACGTTTTCCAAATTGAAGTTTTTTTCGATTTTTCTCGAAAAATAAGCCTTTTTGGGGAAAATGTCAGATACAAAAGTTGTTCCTTGAAATTCTCTATCAAATGGTACTTAACATGACCATGTTCGGAAGCAAGAACTGGGCTCTCATAAATCGCCTTCGATGCAGCCAGAAAATTTAAAAATCCTGGAAATTGATGTTTTTCCGATTTTCATTCCAAAATATGGACTGTTAACAGAATGTATGAGAGATATATACTTATTTTTATTGACATCAAATTTACCATATTGTACCTAATGTTTGAGGATTCCAAATTTTTATTCTTGTGCAAAATACGAAAGTATATCGGATAAAATAAATGTTCAATGAAAATAAGAAAAACAGCACGTTTGTGTATGTATATTATTATGTATGCTTGTTTGGATGTGAAGGCGAAAATCAGATGCCCTCAGTAGGGAATTTTTCGACGTCATCTGATCGTAAATTTGATGCCAAAAAATGTTCATCTCTCATACATTCTCCTAACAGTCCATATTTAGGGAGGAAAAATAAATCACCAATTTCCAAGATTTTTAGGTTTTCTGGCTGCATTGAAGACGATTTACGTGGGCTCAGTTTTTCCAAACATGGTCATGTTGGGTACCATTCGATAGAAAATTTTAAGAGGAAGAACTATCGTGCTTGATATTTTCCCCGAAAAGGCTTATTTTTCGGTTAGCGGATGGGCGGGGGTGGAAGGGTTTAAACTTTTCAGGATACAGTTTCTGGAACCTCATCGAACATATTTCCGAAGAGAAATCTTTGCCCCCAATTTTCTCCTTATCAGCACTCGATTTTAGCTACTGTTAATAAACCCAGGGTTGCCACATTGTGGAAAACCTGGAAAAGTCATGGAATTGGGATGATCAGAGGAAAGTCATGGAAAAATAATGGGATTTCCATCCGAATCATAGAAATTTGATTCTCTGAATGACAAACTATAGGCTTATGGTATTTATATTTTATCAAAATTTATTGTCACTGAATAATCGCTTTTAAAAAAGGAAACAGTTTCCCCCTTGATATTTAATTAAGAGTACGGCTACTTGTCCGTAATTCGAATTGTTTTTATGTGTAAATTGCGCCGATTGCTATCTGAGAAGCACGACGCCGGACAGATGTAATGCAATAGTTTTTTTCTTACTGGCGGTAGAATCAGAATCATGAGAAAAAATCTGCCAAAATTCATAACTCCTTCCTCGTTCGAAAGAAAAAATCGTGGAAAATCATTCTTGAAAAAAGTGGCAACGCTTTGAGCCTCAAATTACTTCACCTGTCTTGCTATACTATTCTCGGAACTTTGAGAAAAATTTCGAAAAATAGAAAGTAGAGGAAAAGAAAACAAAATGATGCTCCGTGGCTCCAAATAATTCGCACACAAATTTATAAAAATTTCACTGAAAATTAAGACACTGCATTTTCGATTTGAAAATCAAGAGACGGAGAAGTCTGTTTAAAAATAAAAGAAATTCGAAAGAGGAACCAAATGCCGATTTAGAGCTTTCGCAGTCCTAACACAAGTTTTCAAAAAATTTCACTATCAGTGAGGACGAGGGGCCACATTTCCTCGGCTAGTACGATTATAGCCGGTTGGCCTGAAATGTTTTTCGTTTACGAGACCAGTATCGCTCTCCGACCAAATTATTTCGACTAGAAAATGTAAATATACAAAGACTACGAAGCCAAGTCAATATTTTACCATTGATCAGAACTGAAAATTCTTCACCCGTCAACTGTTAACCTAAGAAATGGACAGCCAAGACACAAAAAATTGAATTTTTTGAGTCTGTGTTCTTCTAATTTACACTTGCAATCATCGGTGACGTCGCTCATTTCCAAGGTAAGGGGTGAGGGAATACGATAGTCAAACTGCTTTTCTCTTTTTCCTTTTTTGTTTTGTCTTTTTTTAATACGAAAATTTTTGGTGCACGTACAAAGAAATTTTCAAAAATATAGGCAAACAATAATGACCAAATTTTTTTCTTGTGGAGGGAGTTCGCTCCAAACTCTTCGTAACAGCCACCTGTGCTCTGATCTGCTGTCAGATAATTGAAACATTCAAATCACACACGTTCAACTTCAAAACTCATTCAAGAAATCAAGATAGATACGTGTTGATACAGTGTGAGGGCAGTCCCAAAGAGAAAGAAAGGCTTTCTCTTCCGAAAAATTGCAGTCACTCGGCAAAATCGGCTCCTCAGTTCACAAAACTGCAAAAGTAAATAATTTCTTATTCATTCCCTACTTTTTTCAGTCGGTAAGAGTGAAACTTTATACTTAGCAAAAGATCATTCTCCCATAATCACTTCGACCGGTCTCGATAGTGTCGCATATTATATTTATGTATGCAGACTGAAGGTGCTCCGTTTTCTTCTAAATTTAGATTGTTAGATCAAGGCGGTATATTAAGAAGGGTGGTGTGGTGGGACGTGTGGCGATGCACGCATCCCAAAGTGGCCCCTGAGACACCGCACCCCCGGTCCCGGAAACTATCCTTTCGAGTATCGCATCAGTGACCGGAAGGATGCTTTGGGGCCGGTCGGAGCCCCCATTTCGCCGTTCCACCCACCACGGGGTTCCCTGCTGAATGAAGTTCGCGTTCCCAGAGCACTAGCCTCGGAGTTTCAGGTCCCCTGCAGCCGGACGCGATATTAGAGGAGTAAAGGCACTATGAGTTCTTCTTCTCCAGGCTTTCAAAACGTTCCTAAAAGAATCTCATCGATGTGGGCACCTCTGTTACTTGTGGTTGAACTTATGTTTCCTGTTCCATGGACCGTAGGTTAAAGTCTTACAATAGTCTTTACGCCAAACCCGAAACAAAAAATCTGTAGGAAAGTCAAAGTCTTTGTAGGGGGAAGGGGTTACAATTTGACAATGCTCTAGAAGTTGATGAGATAAATGTTATTTGTTTTCTGACATGTTTTAGAGTCACGTATGATGCATATGGAAAAAGAGGGTAAGTTTAACATCGTAAGCGAACTCTTAACTTCCCGTCCCCTCGCTTCAGGAAGTTTCTAAAATTCAGTATTGTACGGAGAGCTGAATTAAATTCGCGCGAGCATTATCCACACCGCCCTGTTCACGACATTACAACCCCCCCCCCTCCCCAATCAAAAGGCCGCTTCTTGATATCAGACCAATTATTTACTTTCAAAAAAGACTTGATTGAGGATTCTCAAGTAGTTAGCATTAGAGGCTAAAAATGTCCAAACTTTAGAGGTTACAACCCATAACTTTGAATTATTCCCCAAGTGATCAAGAAAGAGAATAAAATATTGAAATTAAAGAAAACATAAAGAAACCGGAACGGAAGAAAGAAGAAAGGATGAATGTGAGCAAAAACTGTTTACTTGGAAGTGGCTCACTATCATAAATCAAGCCCGAAGCCTTTAGATTCATTGATAAATTATATTTTCCGAGAAATAAGAGTCATCGAATTATAAAATTCAATACTAGAAAAAATATTTTTATGAAGTGTGATTTACAAGTTTCACAAGAGGTTTTTAAATCGTATATCCGAACGGAAAAATATGTTAAAACCTGCGATATATCATTTTAATTATCGTTGGAATTTTCATTGGTCGGGTAGATAGGTGCACCTTTTGTTGATACGTTTTCAGGTATAAATTCTGAAATTACGGAGACGATATTAGTCGTTGTACGCAGTATGTTAACAGTTTAAAGGTGTAATTATGATCCTACTTACTGACATTAATAATTATTAGTCAGTGAAATTATTCGCTAAATTCGTATAAAGAATGCCGACGGAACCGAGAATGGGAAAACATCGAGCATCTAGAAAAGTGAAACGCCCAAGAGTTTCGATTTCGTTCTTTCTTTTACTAGTTTGGATCTCCAGTCAGCCACTTTAGAGGCCCGGTATCCGATTGGCAAAAATCAAAGTTTACTCGAGAGCAGTACGATGTACAAAACTGATCCGCAATGAAGACAAGAATGTACCGAAGAATTATTTTTGCGGGGGTTGGGGAAAGGAAGGTGGGACTCGGAAAATGCGAATTCTGCCAACAATATAAATACCAATATTTCAATCGACCAGCGACAGAAATAGAAAAAAATGCTCCACTTTTTCATTTGGCTATACTTTATCGTGATAAAATTGCCATCTCTAGCCCGAAACAGTTCATCCCTTAATTCTGCAGCACAACATTATTGTAGTTCTACCAGTCGCGATGTATTAGTGTGTCCAGATTTGAATTTCACGAAAAAGTTATTTTGGTTAAAAATATAGACTTGGATAAGGAGCAACCCCACACCGAGATGCGACTTCAAAAAGAGTACCAGTACCAGGTAGGGCCCTCAACTTCGTCGCTTATATGACAGATGATTGTGATCGCGATTGCAATCAAGTGATAGAGCACAAAGACAATGGGAAAATTGCCCCTTGGAGAAGAACAAATTGGTCTGGAAGCGTCGAAAAGAATCTTTAGCCAGCCTGAAAGAGTTATAAAGTCTTGAACGGGTCTTGAACTGTCTTAGGGAGTATTAAAGAAGTTCGGAAAAGCATCTGAAAGAACGGCTGTGTGTTTCAAAGACGTATGGGCAGCGACGAACTTAACAAAGTGGCAGAGGGACTTTTTCCGATGAGGTCCCGGTCTAGAAATCGCCCAATTTTGAAAGGACCCTAGAATCGCAAGATAACTTTTTGACGCATAAAATGCCCTTAGTAAAACCGTCTACTCCTTTTTTGGATCAGTTGACCTGTTTTTTAAAGTCCTCTACTTTCGAATCGTGCTGTTTTTTTTCGCAGACAAGAGATTCAATGAAAATCTCTGACTTTTTTTGAGGTTGGTGAGGGGCTGCTAAAATTGGTGCGACATTTTTTCTTCAACTTTAAAAAAGACCTGCTTCTCAGAACATTTGCCGGCTGGGCTCTTAACCCCAACTTTGGCAAGCATGGAAGTCCTGTAGGGTCGAGCGACTGACTAAATTTATGGAAATGTTTTGAAGTACAACGACAAAAGTGTTTAGAACACGTTGTAGAGAACTTTTGTGAGTGGCTACTATTTTTGTTTACAGAAATCAGCAAGCGTGTACTTTTTGAAGTGCACAACTTTCAATTTTTGTTGCCCATTCGATTTTTGGAATAGACGATAAATAATTTTCGTTTCATCTCTGGTCATTGACGCGGTACTCGAAAAGGTAGTTTCCAGGGCCAGGGGTGCAGTATCTGGGGAGCTACTTTGACAGACGTGCGTCGCCATACGCTCCACCAGATATTATGGTCTGCTGTTACCGTTCAAAACAGGTTGCAAAGAAGTTTTCACTGACAATAATTAGTTCCAAAATTTTGAAAAATTAAAAAAATTTTTAATGAAAGTTCACCGAGAAAAATGTTGTTCTTTATCAAAGATGCTGTAAATCGTGGTTACTTCAAAAGAGAAACAAAAAACGTCGTCGCCGCCTATTGACTATTTCAAAAATTGAAAGTTGTGCACATCAATAATTTTATTCAAATTTTATGATTAGAATCTTGAAACTGATAGAGCCCCCTTATGATATCCAAAGAAGGAAATTCAGGTCGGTAAATTTATGGGTCATTCTCCAGAAACTGAGAATGTTAAGGTGGTATTGTAAGGTCTGCAACAAGCCTCTTGCAATCCCGTCTTTTTTTTTGTTTTCTTTTTCATTGCCGTCATTTCTTTCAATCATTGTTTCATTGAATTGACTGTAGAGTGCGTTCGTGTTGTTCATAGAAATTTCCATCGATTTTTAGGGTCGGCTACTTCTGTTCCAGTATAATCTTTGATCTCAGTCACAGTTCAGTTCAGTAGATCCGTAGAGTGTCGTTTCAGATGTGGATGATCTGAGTCATAGTTCAGTTCACAGCCATATAAAACAACCTAGTATTCTTATCAGCGAAATACTCCCTGATCTTGATGTTCTTGTCAGCGAAATACGGGCTTACGTTGTTACGTTTTGTATTTTGTATTTTACTCTACAGATGGAATTATTTCCTCAAGGGGATTTAGAAGATAAGATTTGCTTGTTTATGATGAGCGAGATGCGAGAGTCGTCAGCTACAAGAGTGTTCTAGTGTTCAGTGTTGGTGTTTAGTATTGTCCTTCGAGCATACAGTATAGTCGAAGTTTTATGTTCATAGCCAGTTACCAGTTAGTAGCGAGAAGCGAACGATTATTTAGGTATATGTAGCAAGTATCAGCATGGAAAGACGTTATCAGTAATTCAGTATGTTGAAGTGAACATTATGTTTGTACCAATGCCTTTGCATCCTATAAACCTATACGCGTGTAACATTATTCAGACGAATCAGCCATAAGACGATTACCAATAAGTTTTTTTCCTGATATCTTTCCTACAACCGCCAATGAGAGATAGGCTAGTCTAATTTTTCAGTCGAGAGCTGACCCTCTTCCAGCAGCTAGCTGCTTGTTTTTTTTCTGAAGGTTGGATCAGGCAAATTATTTATTATTTTTTCCGTAGTGCCCCCCCCCCCGCCACTATTCCTTGTCCAGAGTTAAAATGCGTGTTTTCTTGCCGACACCCTCCAACCCTCCTCGAATAGCAAGGTTACTTGTTGTTGTTTTTTTCTAATTTTTTTCCTCATAACAATTGAGTTATGTATAGTAGAGAATATTCAACAGGTTTACAGAGCTGAAGCATCAATATTTAGAGAGGGGACGACTTTTGTGATATCTTGTCCATGGTGAAAGCACTGGTATCCACAACTACGAACAAAACAGCTTCAAGAATTCCCTTCTCCAGGGAATTTTTGAAAATTGTGCTATCGCATGCGCCAGTGACTACAATCTGGCACCTAAATCGTGTTCGGGGATCAAAACTGTACCGGTATTGCTATTTAGTTTGCTGAAAAATGTATACGGCACGTGTCTTTGGATCAGTCAAATATTGACCACGACAATGGACTGAGCACCCTAATTACAGGGTGTTTAACTCGAGGTCACCACTAAGCCTCATTGGGACCTGAGCGAGTCCATCATAATCGACGCCCCGGCACCATCCACTAGAGTGATCTAATGAAGTAATACCGAAGACCTGAACCATCAAGATGGACGTTAATTTCATGGGAACCCCCTGTCACGTCCCTGAATGAAGAAAATATCCTCGAAAAAGAAAATAAATGAGAAAAAGTTCCAGAGATGCCACATACCAAAACCAAATTATAAGCACAGGGGTAAGTCTGTGCACATTTGAAAATAAATCAAAAGAGCAAAACGGTTCCAAGTCCCCCTCACTGAAATTATTAGATCATATCAACAGCCACTAAAAATACGTGTATTAAAATTTAAAATTCAAAAAATCAAATAAAATTGCAATACAATCAAATTTAAAACCTGACGTGATGAAGAATGTAGACGGTTGGATAAAATAGATGCAAAGCCAGTGGCTCTTGCTTCACTATGCACATTATTCATATTCGTACATAGTTATTCAAGAATAATTAGAACCGACAGTTATAGATTCGACATGGGAATTTGATAATGTTCGCACGAAGCGGCCACAAGAATCATATTGCTGAGTAAGCGCCTCTCTCAAAAATCCGAAGATTTAAAAATATAAGAAAATTTCAGCGCATCTTTAGCCTAACATGAAAATTTTGGGGCACAAGGCCGAACAAATGCAAACTAACAAGAGCCCTATCCAGGATGGCCTAAATACATACAATTTAATCTAGTCGGAATACTCGAAACAGAGCCGTACCCCCCCCCCCCTCCATATGCATTTTTCACTCAGCAGTCGGGAAAATTTATCATTTCAGTCAGGCGGAGTTGGAAAAATCCAACAAGTTGAGAGGTTTTTTCTTTTTTTTTTTGCTTTGATATTTGGGAATTGAGTTGAGTCAGTTGAGACTTTCACAATCCCCCCTCCCCCCATGGAAAAACTCTTCGGTACGTCCCTGACTCGAAAATTGGAACTAAATTCGCTAATGAGGGAGTCCCCCTCTCCCAAAGCATCATTAATATTATCAGTTTCGTTATTTAGAATTAGAGTTCGAAAAATATGCAGGCTTGAATTTCTCTGAACGGCATCTTTCACGGCACACAAAATCGGTGACGATCTTCTTCCGTCACGATCCACCGTGGCATGGTTGGGACAGGACTTGATTTTGAACATTCCCCTCAATCGAATTAACGGGGCTAGACCTCCCCGTGATTTCAGCGTGCTGAGAAATTCACGTTGACCCGAGAAATTTCTTTCCTCTTGAACACCCATACGGGGGAGTACCCAGCGAGCAGATTCCATGAGTTATACCGCGAAAACTACCATGATGGTGTGGTGGGACGTCTGGCGATGCACGCATGCCAAAGTGACCCCTGAGATACCACACCCCCAGCACCGGGAACTACCCTTTCAGGCATCGCATCAGTGCCGAGGGGGGAGAAATCTACCATGATGGTTACATTCATGACGATGGACACATCCCTATGCTTTTTTCATTCAAAAGATGACAGTTGTCCAGTCTGATGAATTGGACTGGTGGAATTTGTTGCTGTGTAACCCAAAATACAGGGTGTCCGAGTTTCGGTTGCTAAGCGGGGAGGAATGAATAGCACTTGAGTAGACAAAGCAAAAGTGTATCACCTTTTGCCTAATCACAAAATTGAGGGCGCCGCATCTTTGTAAAAATCGAAAAATTCACTAATTTTGACCCATTATAAAAATCACGAGTAATGATGTTGCCCAGTCTACAATGATGCCATGTTACAGCACTCACTTAGAGTAACAAAACAAGTTATTACGATATCCGACCTGCTCTGAAAATTTAAGCAGGTAAATGGCATCCAAAATTCAGAAATTTCTATTTTTTACAAAATTGTGCAAAAAGCCTACTTTTACTGAATCCCAACATGAATAACCAAAGGCCGGCCGGCGTACAGTTCTCATTATCAAAACTGGTAGCCCTGATTCAGATGAACAAAAAATCATACCATTATCTCCTTCCAGTTTTTAGAATTTAAAAAGTTATGTCGCGTTGAAGTTCATGAAGCTTCTGAAATGATCGAAAAATGAACCTTATGATCAAAGAAGAAAAAGAAAAAAAAGAAAAATAACAAACGCTTCTAATTTATTGTAACTTTCAATAGTCGTTATGCCTGAATGAATGACTGGCGTTACATGAAGACTCCATCTGTTGAACTAGTTGTCTAACCACCATAAAATAGGCACTGGAATACAAATTTTTGTTTCTGCCTACGAATTTAGGGAAACTTACTTTTGAGCGGAGCTTAGAAACCAAATAGCCTTCCCCCTAACAGGTTAATTTTTAGGGCGAGTTAAATTTTCTGTTTTTTTTTTTTTTTGAAATTTGAAAGTACTTCAACGCGTCTTAACTTTTTAAATTCTGAAAACTGGAAGGAGATAGTGGTATGATTTTTTGTTCATCTGAATCAGGGCTACCAGTTTTGATAATGAGAACTGTACGCCGGCCGGCCTTTGGTTATTCATGTTGGGATTCAGTAAAAGTAGGCTTTTTGCACAATTTTGTAAAAAATAGAAATTTCTGAATTTTGGATGCCATTTACCTGCTTAAATTTTCAGAGCAGGCCGGATATCGTAATAACTTGTTTTGTTACTCTAAGTGAGTGCTGTACCATGGCATCATTGTAGACTGGGCAATATCATTACTCGTGATTTTTGTAATAGGTCAAAATTAGTGAATTTTTCGATTTTTACAAAGATGCGGCGCCTTCAATTTTGTGATTAGGCAAAAGGTGATAATAACACTTTTGCTTTGTCTATTCAAGTACTATTCATTCCTCCCCGCTTAGCAACCGAAACTCAGACACCCTGTATATCCACCTTTTGCCCCAAAAATAATAATAATAAATAAATAAATAAATCGAATTAAGGTTCAAAATTTGCTGATAACAAAATATTCTCAGTTTCTGGAGAATGATCTTTCTGCTGTGTTGGCATGGAAGAGCCGGTGGAGGGCTGAGACGGTGAAGCAATGAGGCAGTCAATTTTTTTTGCACCTAATAAACGTTTGTTGTAGCACTGTAGCACAGAATAGTAGGTCATGACGATCCCAAGCCGATACTTATTAGCTGTGAAATGAGCAACATATTATGTTTTCATCAGTGAATTTTCTTTCATCTTCGAACTGTAATTTTTTTCCCCCATCAGAATAAACATTTTCTGCCTTCAAGTACGTTAATCTGTAATAAAGCTACTTATACTGTGGTAGATTATGACGAGCCAGTGATCATTCCTGAAAGTGCATCGTAATTTGATTAGTACACTTTTTTAATTTGGGGAACCTTGAGACAATTTTTCGCATCAGCGCTCAAATTTCGAAAATTTCAAAAAATTCCTCCAACAATTTCTTTTTTGATGAAATTGTTAAAAGTGCTCGTTCATTAGGGAAAGTAGTATACATAGTGACCAACAATTCTGGGTTTAGTTGCATTTTGCTCCTTCTATGAGAGTTCAAAATTGTCTCATTGCTACCCATTATATTCTCGAATGTAATATTTTCATAATTAATTTATGTATTGATTACATACATAAGTATACGTTCATTTCATGGTATTTGTTTGAAAATCTTCATCACTTTAAAGAGTTGTTTCATTGCTTCCGAAGTGCTGTCCCATTTCTTCCCGTACTTTTTTTGTGGGGCGCCATGAGACGAGATTTTCAAACTCTTATAGCTCCAAACTGAAAAATGATAGGAAAGTGGGCTCAGGGTACATTTATAGACTAGGTAGGTATCTTTCATTTGGCATTGGTTCCAGTTCTTTAGATGGTACCAAAAAAATCCGTCTCATTCTTCCTCGGGCTCCCCTACTTAACTGGAACCCCCTCTGGTTGGCTGCTGTTACAATCGCCAAAACTCGATGGGCCCCGCGTTATAAGGTAGAAATATTGGCTGGGAGACGTCAGAGGTTATAGACGTTGTTTCGTAATCGAACTGCTCGGCTTCGTAAACGGACGAAGTATGTATACGCAGTTATAAAAATAATCAGAACTAGGTATTAGAGAATTTACATTTTTGATTCCTGTCCGAGCGATTATACCGAGTGAAACAGTATAATATGCAAATTCGTCAACTATTAATAATCCTAGATCCAGCAACGAAATATTATAAACAGTGGTGGTCAATTTCGGTTCGGTACCTGTCGCAATTTTTTTCATCCTGCGAGCAATGTTTGGAACTGTCGTTGTGTCGGTTCGAGCGCTTGTATTTGGAGAAAACTGTTGCTGAAATTAACCGTCCTCAGTGTGAGAAGTTGGCCGGTACTGAGCACCAAGTGTCCGGCTGTGGTACTCGTGTTTCACGGCATAACCTGCTCCGGTATCACACCTTGCCCGGTGGATTTTCGTATGGACAAAAACCGCAGACATTTACTTACCACTGCTTCTATGTAGTCGTCCAGTGATTCGAAGAAATCAAGTAAGACCAGATGCGTGGTATATTCATATTCATAATCGTTGTAGGTACCGTGCCGTGTTCCCAATGTCGAATCGCCTTGTCTTCGAATTTTGAAGCGATCCCGAATCAGCAGTGGGTCTCTCTGTACGCCAAAAAAAGAAAGAAAGAAAGAAAAAAAAACCTAAAGAAGTTGAACTACGAAATTAGGCAACGCAGTCGACAAAACAGTAGGCTAGCTAATAGGATAAAATTTTTTATCCACCACCGCGAATCAGAGATCGGAGCGGAGATGCTAAGAGGCGCTTTGTACTTCTTAAAAATCATTTCCGAAGAAGTTGATCCTCTAAGAAGTACACCTATCCAAAAACGGTGACAGTTCTGACGGCACTTTGAATCGCAGAAGACAGAAAGCGAGCCAGAATGGAAAGAATGAAAAATAACCGAAAAGGCCGAATACTCGATAAGCAACACCGTTGTATAAGTGTTCGAGATTATTCGAAATTCCGGTATGTTCGTAGGTATACACTGGCTGGAGTCGGATTAAACTGCGGGGTTGGCTGGAGTTCTCGTATTTTGGAATCGTTCGATGGCGAAGATAATATGGGAGCGTGGTTACGAGCCTGTCAAAAATGTCAATTGATCCGATTCCGGCGTGTCTTCTGCGGTGTCAGAAGCGCTTTCAAACACGGGATTAAGATATGTTCGGAAGAACTGTTGGTTGGCTTTCGAATTATGGAAACGCGTCTTCATTCGTGTTTTAGTTTTCGAGTTTTTGGCCTTTACACGTGGAGCAGCGGCTGCGACAGTCAACGAGCAATGTCGGCTCGACTTTTCGATCGGAATATCGATCAGAGATTGGTTGTCTGCTTGACAGCTCCCATCTTCTGAGTCGCAATACGGCTTGAAATTGGATATTGCTCATCACATATTCTTGCACGATTTTCAGAAATCTGTTTGTTGGGGTGGATGGTAGGAGAAACCCACAGTGTTACTTCGCAAATCTGTGTGATTTTATCAGAAATTTTGTTTTGTAAGCATGTTAAAATCTGGACGAATAAATGCCCTTTATTGGAGTAATATCGGCCACTTATGATTTGTGTACTAATAAAGATACCAGCGCTCCTACAACAAGTCATGAGTGGCCAATTTTACCACGAATGTCCGATATTACCCCAGTTGACGGTGCTCATGTATGACAATTTACAACTATGAAACAGACTATAGTGTTAAGAACGGCACACGTGAAAGATATTGCGTATCCTTTTCTCCCGATCGCCACCCGCCCACCTACCCCATAAGCTCTCTGTATTTGCCGGAAACGTACCCTACGGTGGGCACCACTGGAAATGTATCAAGTGAATATTATCTTTATCTTTATCAACTGGTCCTGAGGATTCATTGCCTTCCTCAATGAGCACCTTGTCCTCATCCAGCCATTCTGAATCAACACCTTACATCAAATCGTATCATCGAAAATTGATTACGGAATCATTCAAATCAGTCACCAGACCCCCTCCCCTTGTAATTAATTTCAATCGAGTGTAATCAAATGCGGCCACCCCCTCTCCCCAGTCCATTAGGTAATGTATACACAGGCCCTGCGTGCGTTACAAAAGCTCAATTGTCAATATTTCCGGACTTCGTAAAAACAATAGAAAATGAATTTCTTAGCCCTTCGAACAGTGAGATATGCAAATTATGATACTTAGATGTTTGTGCCATTCCAGTCGCATCCGCCTAGATCGAATAATGGCTTCTTATTGATCGATAAGGATTGCTAATAATGAAACTCACAATTGTTTCACTCAACCGGAAAAATTGCTGTTAATTCGTCATTTTAAATTCAAATGGAAAAGGAATCACGATTCATTCGCTAGATCAAAACGCTTTTCTTTCTCTAATTTGCTCTGAACTCGAGCCTTGGAATCCGCCCTCTCGAGCATTGCTTCAGAGACGTCGGAAAGGCTGTTAGGGTTGTCTTAGCCCTCTTCCCTTCTGGCGAAAAACCGGCCTAGGTCGAAATCTGGCGAGTTGCTACGTGGGCTCGAATCCGGGACCTCTGGATTTCGAGACCAACGCGCTATCCACTCGGCCAACCAGACCTCTCCGAGATCAAAACGCTGGATTAGGAACTTTTGTTGGGAGATTTTATCGTAAGCCCATAATAACTGATTACAAAATAATCACCAGACGATAAGATCGCTGAGCACAGAATGCTGTGTAGTTATTTTGTATTTTTAAATTCTTTCAGAGAAGTTTGAGAAATTCTTGCGGAGTGTTTGAGAAAATTTTGTTGCCGCCGTCTTGATGAATACAGACAAGTGTTAACAGAATGGGTCTCTAAATCTGAATCAGCGATAAGGGTCAACCACAGATTCGAACAGTGACTATTTCTGCTAATTTTTAAATACTATATCTTCGCTAATGGAGTTAGTGATTGATATCCGTACATGTGCTGAAAAAACAGTGAAATGGTCACTGATTGAATCTGTGGTTACAGAGCTAGTAACTAGGAGGGTGTTTCTCCTCCTCCTATCACAATGTTAGAAAAGACAATAAGTAGCATATTTTAGTTATTTTTTTTATTTTTATTTTGACAGACACTTTTTATATTTGACTAGGAATTTTTGTTTCCCCCCCCCCCTCCTTCCCTCACCAAACATACCGTTTACGACCCGTTGTGGTTGTTAACTTACCGTTAATTCAAATTTGGAGCTCTGGAAAATGCATAGGTGGCGAAACTCATGAAGAATCGAGGGTAGAAGGGCAACTTGAGAATGCGAAAGAAAAAACGTATCAAGATTTTCTGTTGAAGAAAGTTATGTCATTTCTGGCTGAAAAGATTATAAATAGGGTCTTTATTAAAATAAAAATAAATAAATAAAAATAGTTATCAAGTCCCCCGGCCATGTTGGAATGAATCTTAACAATTTTGGCTGTATGTGAATAAGTAAATGAGGCTCAGTAACATAAGTCTTGGGTGGGAATACGAATTATTGCTATTTAAATCTGAATTTCTGAGAGATTCTTATCGAACAATCAATGTCTGAATGAATGAGTTTCAGAAGAAGTTTGGGTTCTAAAGAGTCCTCCCCGTAATTGAGTCAGAATAAGTACTCACAAATCACAGTAGTCTGATAATCGAAGGAAGCTCGATTTGAGGATGAAAAGGTTAAATTGAAATCAACTAATCCCTGAGAATCCGTTTTCTTATCTTGCATAGCGATTAAGATGTGGGCGATGCGTTATTGTTCCATACAAACACTACAACCAATAAAATGATACTTCGGTGGAAATGTGAGCATACCTCTTGAGAAAGTAAAGTAAGACTGTGTGAAGTTCTCTTTGAAAAAATATATGACTGAAGTTCACATTCAATCTGGAAAGACCAACAAAAAAAAAGGAAGGTGTTCCAGACAGAACTACAGGTATTTTTCTTTTTTCTTCTTGCTGTGGACGAACAATAGTTTTATTCTTAATTTTACGATTAAAGGGCAGTTTGTGTCCGAATTTGCTGCCCTTATTACCAGCACTGCTACGGTTCTAAAATTTACGGCCTGTTTCGGAAATTACACCTTTTTTCAACGCGAGTTATAAAACTGTCGTTTTCTCATTCGGTTCAGCTATGCGCGTAAAAGAAGTTATAGTGTTTTCGTTTGGCAGGTCGAATGTCGAACCCTACCGGCGATCTGTTTACCGTTTTTTTCCCCTGTACATTGTTGTTCGACCTCCCCCTCCCTTGTACAACAAAATGCCTAAAACCATGTCTGTTTTATTCTTCCTATTATTTTTCAAAATGTCTCTCTTTCTCTCTTCTTTCTTCGTCTCAAAAGCAATTACTTTTTTTTATTTCAGGTGAAAACGGACGTATCGAGTACGAATTGGCCAGCGAAGACAAAGAAGCTTATTTTGTGATCGATCCAAAAAACGGGACCATATCGAACAGCCGGTTGCTGGACAGGGAAACGCATTCCTTCTTCAGCTTGGTCGTCGTCGCCAAAGACAATGCGAAATTTCCGCAGCCCCGGTTATCGGCCAGTGTTCAGGTAAGAGCGATTTTTACGTGGCTTGTATTAAGTCTTCTCGCAATTTCAATTCTGTTGTCATCCGGTGTCCTAATTTTTCTAAAGTTTTTACCCCGAAGCTGGGGCTGGGAACATGGGCGGACCGAGGGATGAGTGTCGAAAAGAGGTAAAACAGGTCATAAATACCGATTCGGTACAAAAATTATGCGTGCCAAAAAAAAAAAAAAAAAAAAAAAAAAAAGATTTTCACATTTTTCAGACTAAAATCTAATGTTCAAAAATCCCGATTAATTGGGCTGAATCCAAACGAATCCTTTCCGGAAAATGCCCGCTCGATGCAGAAATTACGTTGAAATACCATGAAAAAAGTTGGCTCATTTTCACTGTTTTTTGGCTACTGACGTGGAAAATGCTGGCTCAATAGTACAAAAATTTTTCATTCAAGCAAAAAAAAAAAAAAGCAAACGTACTCCTGGCTGGAAAATGCTGTTATTTGCCGGCTGCTGGTTCAAATCGCCGAAAACTGTCGATTCCGAAGATTCATGAAGTTTCACTATCTCCCGTCGCCCGGCCCACTGCGGTTCGGAGCCTTTTTTCGGCCCCGGGTTGTTTCATTCAGTTTTTCGTCAGATTTGGTGACAACCTAAATTTCTGGAAAGAAATTCGGATAAATGCTGTCAAGCTGAGTTATCATCAGTAAAAAAATTGAATATGTATCCATCCACTCGTTGAGGATATATTCCAATTGAAGATACGGTTTCCAAACTGCCCTTAGTCCAAAAAAAATCGAAATGCAGTTTTCAGCGCTACCTAGTGGCCAATGCGAGCATTACAAAAGTAACTTTATAGAATCTCGATACCTCGTTCGATGGTCGAATTACGCGCATTCAAAGAGCAACGGTTTCCAAACTGCCCTTAGTCCAAAAAAATCGAAATGCGGTTTTCAGCGCTACCTAGTGGCCAATGCGAGCACTACAAAAGTAACTTTATAGAATCTCGATACCTCGTTCGATGGTCCAGTGCCAAACTGCCCTTTGTCCAAGACTTTCGACCATTTTTCCTTCAATAATTCTAGATAGGCTGCATTCTCATTCTTGTGCGTCTTTGGTAGTATGGTAGAAGATTCAGGCTACTCGCTTGTACCATTTACAGAAGTTTTAAATGAACTGGTACAGTGTAGCACAGTTTTTATCCATTTACCCAAAAAAATAATTTTTGGACTAAGGGCAGTTTGGAAACCGTATCTTCAATTGGAGCCCGTCATGTTGAAAATACTGTTTGATCTTAGCATGCAGGCTCCAACGCGGATAAATCTCCGACAAGTTGATGAATATTGGACTTCTGTTCTACCGGTAAACGGATCCGACTGAATCTTGAAAAACTGCAAGTCTTAAGAGAGTCTCTGTGATTCTGAACGAATTTTGATGACGTCTGCTCGAGTCCTAACAGAGTCTGAGTGTGTCTGAATGACCCTTAATAAGTCTCAGCAGAGTCTGAATTAAATTCTAAATAGGTCTGAACCAACCTCGAAGAAGTCTGAATAAGTCTTAAAAAGATATCTTATTCTGTCAACGAGTTTTGAGTGTCTGATTGAGTCTCAAAAGTATTGATGCAACTGACGAGTCTTGGGAGTAGTTTGAATCCAAATGCGTTTCAGTTAGTACCCGAATTCATTTAGGTAAATTATCAGATTAATAAATTAACATTAAAAATGATGTTCGAAAAATCCTAATTAGAGAAAACTGACTCATTAAGTGATTGTAAACAATATTTTCAAAGTTTGGAGACGTATAGCGTATAGCCCCTTCAATTCTGCGTATAGGCCATGCTTGTAGGCAGTACTACGACTTCCTACTGGCTCGGCATACTAATCTGGAACATAGTCTGTATTTTATGACAGTTCAGAAGAAAAGATTTCCCAATTATTCGGTTCTAAGAATCATTACGAATTAATTCTTGTATGCCCGTGTTCCTTTTCTAGTATTATTGTGAAGTGTTGTCTGGCTCTCACGTCCTCTGTAGGACTTCCTTATCATATGTACCTCTCCGAAGTCTTCTTCTCGTGACTGTGAACTAAACACCACCTTCCTTCTCTAGGTAAGAACTGAGCTGCAGAACTTCTAGAACTCATTTCAGAATTTCTCGCTGAGCATACTGAAGGAAAATTGTCGGAGAGAGTACCCAAAATTTTCCAACCGGGAGGGAAGTCTCGAATTTCGCAAATGGAGCAAGCGAAAAAATGTTCAATGATTTTTTTTTTTTACTGTGTGAGTTTACATATTTTCCTGCTGAGGCTCACTCAGTTTCCAACTAAAGCCAGTTGTCAACCTTTCGGGGGAAGACTCCCCTCCCTCCTTTGGGTATGCTCCTGATGCGCAGCAAATTTTAGGGGAAATACAGGGAATAATTCCCCTTGGCCGTCCCTAAAATGTGAATTTTTTATAGAAATTCTCAGAAAAATTGAAAAAATGTCGCTCGCTAATGAGTATTTTTGAATTACTTCTGAGGGTCAACACCATGATATATATATATACCCCCCCCCCCCCCGGTACAAGAATTCTGGTACCGGGTCTGCCCTCATTTCTTGAGAATAGTTTGTTGAAACACAAAAAGTACATAAATGGTTGAAAACTGAGGTACTGATGCCCTATAATACCCACTAAAGTGTTTTTGGAAAATAACTCACCACGGAATTGATATTTTGAAAAAAATTTCTATTTTCGGAGATGAAACTTCAAAGTTTTCTTCAGAAAATTACCATTTTGTGAAATACACAAAAAAAGAACAAATGAAAAATTCAATATATTTTGACAGTTCATACAGTATAATAGTTTCCTTACTTAAACTTTTTGCAATTCTTAATCAATAACATTTTGATTTCTTACGTTACACTCGTAGAAGGGAATATGTTTTTCGTAAGCATTGTGACTGTATACTAATTTATCGCTATATTTTGGACTACTATTTGCCTCCTGACCCTTTCACGCTGATTGCTCATCTTAAGTGAGAAACGTTCATTAAAGATCAAATTTACGATGGTAGGCCTTATTAGGAAAATAGGGAGATCATTTTTCGAAACGTATTGGCGTAGTGTGAAATAACGTAATCAAAAAAATGAAATATGCCTTGCTGTCGCTAATTGGACATAGAATAGTATACAATATTAATAATTTTTTGAATAACGTACTTGACATCGAGCCTAAACGACACGCTAGAGAGGGTGGGCCTTATTTGTGCACCAGGCCTTATAGGGCATCGGTACCTTATTAACAAGTCGTGTTTTTTTGTTTTTTCATTTTGAGAAGCGAGAATGTCCCGTAAACTGTTTTTCAGACTATCAGTGTGTCAGATTTTATTAGATATACTTCCTGAACATCTTGTTCAGTACTGAGCAATTCGGCCTCAGTTCGCTTAGCTGCATTCAGGCTCTAAAAATCATTTGGAGCTGAAACTCATGTGGATTCAGACGATCCTATAACCCGTCAAATGCATCGAAAATTTCGAGAGTAGTAATACAAATGAGCTCCAAAATCTCAGGGTAACCGTTCAGGAGAAGCGATGAGGGCCCAGGGCAGTGGGCCTCCAAGTAGCCCATCAATGTATAGACACTGTACCACGCTTCCTAAATGAGATATACTAATCCGCATCTCCAACCCGGCTCGGTTAGATGTTTCTACCCTTTGACTCTATCCGCCCCTATCGAAAGCTCAGTGTTGGAAAGGCGAACGTGAAACACTAGAGTGCCAACGGTGAGGCGGCATTCAAATGATAGAAATAGCGTCTTCTACAGAGCTTTGGATTAGTAAGTACATGATTATTTGTGTGGCTCTCTAGCTTGATGACAATACTTTGCCTGGCTTAGAAGTCCGTGTGTGGCGGCTGCCCCCTCCGCCATACACCACACACTGCTTTCCGCCTCCTCATAACTTGTACATTGGCACCGGTTTGGTGTTCTTCGCCTTTTTTCTGCTTGTTGTATCAATTCGAGCCGCTGGATTTCATTCTCAACATCGGGTGTCCTCTCTGCGCTAAGCGGTCGCTTCTGTTTCAGCATCGCACGCATTATTTATTTACTTACACGGCTCCTTTCGACATTAATGAAATTCTCCGCTCGATTACCGAATACCGCGCCGTTTTTTATTTTCCATCGTCCGTGTACCTCGGTGTCCCTCTCCCTCCCCCTTTTAAAGAACACAAATTATATCGTTTCCCGAGCGTGTATTCTTCGTAGCTTTTGGATTTGGTTCTTTGGTTCTCCCCCCCCCCCACCGGGACATCTTCGTGCGAACCACAACCATTGTTAATTATCAACTGGCTACTTTCCGCGAGCTTATGTAGTTTGATTGACAAGTTGAAGTGGCCGGCTAGCGGACCCATAATGTAGACTCGGTATTTTAGAGGCGTTCATGATGTAAGGCAGGTGTTTAATGAGGTGTTTTCCAAGCCAACAGTTTTTTTTTTTTGGAGAATTAGGTCATTAATTGATGAAACGATGTATTTACAGTTGCATGGGTTGATAAAATTGATATTACAATAATAGTTTTGGTGTAGAGGGAACGACCGACATTCGAAGGGTATCTTTTATTCGGCTGTGTCTTGCCCATTCGTGCGAGCACTACTGATATACACGCTAATAAATAATCATATTTATTAAGGAAGAAAGAAACTGAGGGGGGGGGGGTTGACCAGCGACCAGCGGTTTTGTATTATACGAAGTAACTGTGAATGATTCGCGGCCGCATGAAGAATATTTTATTTCTCTTGCAAATGAGTTATAAACGAGGAAAGTTTATTAGTGAAGCACTGAAGCACGCACGTTTGTAAAACAGGTTGCCTAGTATGGAGTATTTTTGGCGTACCTGTATGACAGATGTAAAATACGTCCAGCCGGTTGGGCTGGAATCTATTGGATTATGATTAATCAGATTCGTTGTTTTTGTTCTATAAGGTAGACATCGCATCGTTCGTCCGACATCTAGCGATTAATAGATGAAACTAAAATAACAGACATTTTCCTTCAATTATCTCACCTACTCATTATCTGTGTTAAGATGGCGTGAAAATCCCTCTCGAACAGTCGATTTTTAAAAGTTTGACATCTTACGGCCATGGGTACACTTGAATGAAAACTGTAACTCTCCCTCCTCCCGACATGCTCGACGCTCCACCCGACATTCGTCCAGCATTTGCTCATTGATCTTGATACCTTAGCTAACACACCGCAATTCACCCTCCACAAGTCACTCACACGGCCATCCCTCGTGCGAATGATTTTCGTACGATCCAATTTTCGTGCGAACAGTTTTCATGCGAACAATTTTCCCATGCCATCAATTTTCTGTGATCTGTTTTCATGGGAACAATTTTCTGGCCACCCTTTTGGTCCACTCCTTGTGACTTTAGAGCTCTCCACAAAAATCTATGGTCCATCGAATCGAACGCTTTTTCAAAATCTATAAACAGAAAGTAAGCGTCAAAGTTGTATTCGTTTGCCCTTTCAATAATTTGTTTCAATATAAAAATTTTTGAGAAATTTTACCATTTCAGTCAGACGAGTTGGGAAAATCTAACAAGTTAAAAGGATTTTTTTCATTTTGCTTTGATACTTTTGGGAATTGAGTTGAGACGTTGGGAAACCCCAGTAAGTCAAACGGCTCTTCTTCTTTTGCTTTGGTACTTGAGAATTTTAAGTTATCCAATAAGTCCAAAGGTCTCTTTTTTGCTTTGCTTTGATGCCTGGGAATTCTGACTTGAGTCAGTTCGAACTTTCACAATTTTTACCCCCCCCCCCCCCCCAAGAAAAACTCTTCGATACGTCTCTATACCTTCTATTTTTGAAAGATATTATTTGGCCCAGATATGTTATTTCGTCTTTTTTTTTGAACTTGTGTTCCACCAATAATTATTATTGCTGTTTCCATATCTTCCTATTTATTAACAATATCGTTTTTCCCTCAATTGATTTACAGTCTCGCCTTTTTGCTTTCTTGATACAACTCTTCTCCTAATTGTTGTATTTCTTCTACTGAATTAGCTATGACCTCTACATCGTCCGCGAATCGTAAATTATTTAAATATTCTCCATCTATTCTTATCCCTTTCCCTTCCCAGTTCAATCCACGGAAAATTTTCTGTAACGCGCTATTTAATAGATTCGAGGATAGTGAGTCGCTTTCAGTAGCGTATCTAGGATGAAATCATGGGAGGGGGTTGATTTTTAATTTTGAGGGTATTCCTTAAAAAGAGAGAAAAAAAAAGTGTTAAATTATTATATTTTTGATATTTTTTAAAGTTTTTCTTGGCCATGGGGGGTTTGAACTCGACCCCCCCCCTTAAATACGCCACTGGTCGCTTTGTCTTACCTATTTTTCAATTTTGAATCTTTCCCTCATCTGATCCGTCTATACGTAGGCTTCGAATCCTTCGTACATATTTTTGATAATTCCGATGTATTTTGGGTTTATCTCCTGTTTTTTCAAAGCCCCCCCCCCCCCATCGGAAATTGTGCTTCACCGCGTCGAAAGCTTTCTTAAAGTCAGTGAAGAGGAGGTACCCTTTTAGATTGTATCCGTTGGATTTTTCTATTATTGGTTTATTATGAATATGTGATTGATTTCTGATCTATCTTTTCTAAAATCTGTTTGTCCCCTCCCCTGTTCGGAATCTAGTTGGAGATACAGACATTCTTTTATACATTTGGAAAAGAGTTTACAGATGTTGGGTGTTAAACTAATTGGTCTATAATTTCCTGTTTCTTTTTTCTCCCATTTTTTAAATATCAGCATAATTTCTGCAACTTTTCATTGCTTTGGTACCTCTTCTTACTCTATGATTTGGTTAAATAATTCTATGAGAGGTTGGGTTCATTCTATAGTAGAGTCTTTTAAGTACTCGTAGTTATTTTCGATCCGATCCGGTCCCTCTATTTTGCATGTTTTATTTTATTCATTACCACTTCCATCTCCCTTCCTGAAATGCTTGGGACCCCCTCTTTGTTTTCTTTTCTCATTCCTGATTTTGATTTGGGTTGTCCTCCCTACGTCTTTCCCCGGATTTACATAGTTCCTTATAAAATGTGGAGGCCGTATCTGTTATCTTTGTCCTAGTGTATATCTCCTTTCCTTGTTTGTTTATCATCAGATGTAATTATGTCAGTTCAGATTTTGCTGACTAGTGATGATGACTTTCGGCAAAAATTGTCTGAATCGATTTGCGAGAAGTACGTTCTGAATTTCTTACGTCTCTTTCACTTCGTTTACGCTGCTCATGTTTCTCGAAAAAAACTGTTCTGACTTTTTGAAAAATTTCTGCTTCAATCCTTAAGAAAAAACTAATATAAGTGTGGGGTTCAAAGTGTTTCTTTCATTCGATTACCAGACACCGTGGGTATGGTTTGTAGCCCAGTATTTTTTGCCATTATCATCATGAACAAATTGGATTTACATGGCGTAATCTCCAACGGAATGAATAAAACGTCAGAGGAATTGAAGTCAACAAGTTGAGGAATTTTCGACAGCTTTATTACTTTAATAGAATTTAAATGATCTCATGATAGTTTAAATGAGTTTCAGTATGAATGGGTGGAGGGTGAAGGGAGAAATATTCACCTGAAAAAATTTAGTGATCCAAAAATCCTCAGAAAGATTCTTTTGAACACGATTTCCTCGAAATTGCTTATCTGTCAGTTGGGGGGGGGGGGTTACCGGGATAAAGAGTACAAATTATTATTTGTAACCTCTACGTCATCCTATCTCTCGTACTTCTTCTCAGCTAGTTTCAGTTAGAATGACACATGTTTTTTTGTTGTTTTTTTTCCTGTTTGACGAAAAATGGTGATGTAATATTAAAACTATCCTTACTGTCCCTCCTTTCCTTTGTTTTCCATTTTTGGAGAGAAACACGGGTCGCCATCATTGCCTAGAGTAGCTTAACTAAGTCTCGGATCTATTGTAAGTTGTATTACGAGTTGAGTTCCTGGTCTACAAGAATCTGCTCTTTAAATATAAATCAGCGAAATTCGCTAATTTTTCAGCTATAAATATACCGATTAGGTGATTGATTCAAATCAACATATATGTGACGGTGCTTATAGAAAGGAACCCAAGGGTAAAATGTCGGGGGGGGCGTTACGGTTTTCACTCAAGTATACCTAGTAGTAAAAGCATAATATAAAATGTTAAAATATCGGAGAATTGAATAAAACTAGTCCGAGGTCTCTGGAGTCATTTTTGAGGGAGATGTAGCCATTTAAAGTGAGTGAGGTACAGCAAACTCCCGATTATCCAAATTAATTGGGTTCAGGAGGAGTTCGGATAACTAAAAATTCGGATGATACGGAGTTTCTTTCTTTTTTTTTTTTTTTTTTTTAGTAATTGTACTTTGATTGATTGATGCAAGAATGAGAAGACAAGTACATAAATCAATATTATACCATTTATTAAACATTAAAAAAAAATGGGAATTGGTATGCTCTAAAAATGATCAAATGTATGTACTGATGTGGTTCGGATAATACGGATTCTGTTCGGATAATTGGGAGTTCGGAAAATCGGAGACCAGTTTGATAGTTCAGATAATACGGAGGTTCGGATAATCGAGAGTTTACTGTACAAAAAAGTTGGAACATTTTGAGTTGACCGATGAACCGTTCGTTTGATGCACTAAAAAATTCACAAAATACTAATAAAAATCGACACAATTTTTTCCTGAAATTGGGGCAAAAACGTTGTAAAATCAAATAAAACTGGTTTCAGGTTTCTCAAGTCATTATTGAAGGAGATATAGCTATTTAAGGTGAGTAAGGTACCAAAAATTTGAACGATTTTCAGTTTACCAATTCACCGTTTATTTAATGCACTACGAAACTTACATAAATGCGTACATACATTGGGGGAAAAAATACTGAAAATCGAAAAAAAAGGTAGTATCGAAATTAAAAAAGAATACTACGAAATGAAAGAAGATTATTACAAAATTAAAGAAACATTACTTTCTTCAGCAGATTTTTTTACCTGTTCTTGGTTCGGGATATTTTCAAAATAATTCTCAACTTTGAACTGCTCCCCTGTGAAATTTTTTAATTTTTACCCTTAGGTCCCTTTCTCTGTGCGCGGTCATATATACACTGTGAATCAGCGCATAATATTCGCTGATTTGAATCAGTGATCACGTGATCGGTGTACTTATAGCTGAAAAACCGGTGAATTCCGTTGATTCAAGTTTATAGAGTACGTCATGAGTTTGAATCCGACTGAACAAGGAGAACGAGTCTGAGTCGAGCTCGGTAATCGAGTCCCTAACTAAGTCTGAATGGCTTTGAAAGTGCTAATGGGTCTTAAAATTAGTCCGTCTTTGCAGAATCTGAGTGAGCCTTTACATGAGTCCTAAGGGAATTCGAATGAGCTTCATGAAGTCAGAACATCATAACAATTTGAAAGTGAATCTAATAGTCTACAAGAATATTGAAAATTTGCCTCAGCATTTTGAGACTTGATTGTCTGGATGAATTAGAGTAGAGTCTGAATTGTAACGAAGTCAAGAGAGTCTTAAAGCAATCTTTTAATGCTTCCGAATGAGTCTGAAAGCGATCTAATTATGAGAGGGTGGATTTAGAGGGATAGAGCTACTCATTGGCTTTCAAGAATACATATATTCTTTGTGTTATTTTTCTCTGGAATTCGAAAAACATTTCGCTAAAGAATTCCCCATTTTTCACATTTTTAATCTGCCTACCCCCCTCCCCCCCTCCCTCCGCTTCTACTCACGTTGGAATCTGACAAGTTTCTAATGGAAGAATCTTAACGAGACTTGATAATACAACAATAACATTGAGTTGGAACGAGTCGAATAGGATCTTTAGAAGTCCTACCTCCGTCTGAAAGAGTTTTAACGAACTCTTAATGAGACTGGATATGTCCCACGAATCGTATATTACTAAATCACATTGATCCTTAACAAGTTTTGACTGATTTTGACTGAGTTCGAATGAATATTTTTATAGTGTGGGACAGAGACGTACCGAAGTAACGTTTCGGAAAGAGTTGGTCCTGAGTTTCCTAACAACTGAAATTGTAAATTTACTAGAAAAGTTTTTGGGATCGTTCAAAACAAAACTTTTTATAATTTACCTTTTGTGATCTAATGTAGCCAACTGCACGACAATTTTACCGAATTTGCGTTCTAATGAAAATGCAGACCGGAAATTCTCTCCCGGTACGTCCTGTCAGCAACTGAAGAAGTCTTAACACGGTCTTCATGAATGTGGCAAGTTGAAATACAATCCGAATGGATTCTGGCGTGTCTTGATAGACTTCGGATAAGACTAAAGAAGCTACACGAGTACCTAATGAAGATTGAGTAAGTCTGAACGCTTACGAGTGCGAATGAATCTTAACTGTATGGAGCAGACTTGGATAAAGATTGAACGAGTCTAAAACTGTTGGCATAGGTCTTAGAAGAATCACATCAGAATGATAAGCCGAAATGAACCGGGTCTCATTTGCAGGTGGACCCGCGGAACCCCAACCAAAAAAAGAACTATCAGTGCCAGAAAAAGTTTTTCTGTCTAAAAATGAATAAAAATTATTTACTGATCAACCCTATGAATTCGCGAAGAAAGTTTGAGATCCTCCGCCTCACGAGTGCCTTAATTAAATTGTTGGGGCTTCTCCACGACATGGTCTTTGGGGCTCTACAATTCTAAATCCCGTATTGAATTCGAAAACTGGTCCTGAGTTCGAAGCAGTGCCCTAAAAATGAATAACTGAAGAGTCCGAATGAATTTTAAGAAAATCCGAGTCTCCTCGAGGCATATGGGAATCTGAATGAGTTGTAAGATGGCCCCATCACAGTTTAAATGAGCCAGCAGTTTTAATAAAATTGATTCAAACCAAAGTTCGACTGAAATTCAAAAATCTGGAGGAATTTTAACGACAATCAGCTGACAGGACAGCATAATGCAAAATCCAGATTTTCATGATGAATAAAGTATTTACTGAACTTTTCACTGAAAGTAGCCTCTCCTACTTCCTCCTTCAGAAAACACTGAGACGAAGGCCAAGATTTAGGATTTACGAACCCTAAGAGTATCCAAGGTACTAACGTTGGAGGGTGGCGAGGGGAGTCTCTCCCTCCCCCTTTAATGTTGATCGAAAAGTCGAACTCGGTCAATTCTGGTAGCCAGGCGGCAGAATTGGAAAGTGGGGGTTTTTGTTCTAACCGAAACTTTTCTTGTTGTAGTCGATATTTTTACCCCTGCCCCCTTCCTCCTTAAAAAAAGAAACTTGTTACGTACGTCCCTGCTTCAGTCTAAAAAATCGAAACGGAATTAAATCATATAAATTGATATATTAATCGAGAATCTGCCCTTTTTGTCTGTCCCTTTTGCAGCTTTCTGATATTAATATAAGGTCCTCCCTTCTCAGTGGGGGGGGGGGGGGGTCTGGTTGGCCGAGTAGATAGCGCGCTGGTCTTGGAATCCGGAGGTCCCGGGTTCGTGCCGACGTAGCAACTCGCTACTTTCGATCTAGGCCGGTTTTTTCGGCAAGAAGAGAAGGGGGCTAAGATACTCTAACAATTTCTCCGACGTCTCTGAGGTAACGATCGAAAGGGCGAGGGCTCGGGTTGAGAGCAAAAATGAAAAAGAGGTGTACATACGAAAACGTTCTCCTCTCAGTGGAAAAAGAGGAGACACGGAACCGAGAGGCCAGATGCAGGACTCGAAAAGCCTTTTAATAAAATCAAGGTACGAAGCCATATACGAAATGCCGATGCGAGCAAAACCAATATCGAGGACTGTGACCCATGCAGAGAAGCTCAAGTCCGTCGGTTTCGACATTCCCATAATGTTCCAGTTCCATGCTTTACCATCTACCCCGGATCGAGATCACTGCTCAATGCCCGAGAAAGTTTCTTACATGGAAGAAGAATACAGAAGTCACTGCCCTGCCTTCTCTCTGTTGGTTCCTGGAAACGTCGACCTGCACCTCGTCTACCGATCTGAGAAAATTTTGATTTCACGGTGCAATTAGTAAAACTAATTCTATTAGCTCTCTTCGTTCATTTGTCAACGTGTACGCCTATGAGCGCAGGTTATAAATGTAAAAAAAGAGATGGTGATGGAGAGAAACAAATAATCATAAACCGAAGATGAAGAGTGAAAAATTGGTTGGTTATTGTGAGGTTCGTACTGAGAAAATGTATATATAGGAAAGCTACGCGAGAGAGATCTTTTGCATAACAAGTCACCACTTCAGATTTTGGAATGTATAATGTTAACGCGTATAAATCACCGAAGACTTTCCTATATTCATGTAAATGAGTTCTTTTTGTTCCGGAGAGAACAGAAGTAAAATTATACCCGAGTGTATGGAATAGAAAAATTCGAAGCTGACGCGCTCGACGAAGAATTGAAGAACTGGAAAGAAACCCCTGATTCATGGCACTTAGGTCAGTGGTTGGTAAAATCGAAATAGACGAGCGGTCGTGGATTAGAGGCAGTGGTGCTGTCGAGGACTGGCTTGAGCATAACTAACGAAGCGAGCGTATACGAAAAGAAGAAGAAAAAAAGAAGGAAATAAATAAATGAAAAATAAACTAATGCTGGAATAAAGTCCATAACCCTGTTTACTTTTCATTCCTTGGTAAATACCAGCAGCGACTGCAATGTTCTTCATATTAGCTACATTGTGGAGTGTTACTGAGCTAATATTTACGTACAAGTCACACATCGTGTTCAGAGTCGAAGACCGAGTAAACATTTGGAAGGAAGTGAAAAAATAGAATAAAAAAAGGAGAGAAAGAGATAAAAATACAGAATACAAAACTAACGTGCGAACCGTTTTATCACCGTATTATCAAATATTAAAGAGGTAGTAACTTCATCGAAATCTCTTTTATAATAAACTACTGTTTACGAACTACCAGACACACCCATCCGATTAATCTCATGTAGATCCAATTCTCTTTACTAACAAATTACCAAAACAAGATACAGACGAGTGCAGACGCTGCGTATAAATTGCTAATAAATTATAAAATTGATTTAATATTTCTTTGGTATTTATTATTTTTTTTTTTAAAGTTTGTAAAATAAAAAAAGTAGTAATACTATAATTTATATATCAGTTGGAATTATTAAATTTATAATATTTGACTGAGAACGCCTAAACGTCTAATTTTAATGTTGAGAAAAGGCGAACAGAATGAGATCCAACATCTAATTATTTGAATTTATTGTTCCGAAATGCTGAATACTACTTTAATCGGCTGTATCATCTCGAGTCTACCTGTATAGGTATGTTTGCAACTGGACGATGCTTTGAAGGCTGGCTTGCATTCTTTCATTGCATAGGCGGTAATTGGTAATTTAGTATTTGCCATCTATAACAATCGGTTTATTACGCGGGCATAAATCAAAACGTAAGTGTAATTCCGCGTTTTCTCCGGGATGCAAAAATGAAAAACTTTTTACGACGTCGATTTTCACCAAAACGCAAATCAAGCCAAGCTACTCGTATCACGTCTGCGCTATAAATTATAAACGTACGTACAAATGTAATAACGAAAAAGTATTAAAAAACTCAATAACGCGGAGTTATAGTTGAGTTAAAAGAGTCTGATTTTCGCTGCCCTTTCCCTGGCTATTATTTTTCGCTTGAAATAATTGAAACTGTTCTTGTTTCGCTTGTAGTGATGGTTCCAAATGCTACAAGTAGGTGTGCGATGTGCAGCTGCGAATGTTCCCAGTTCGAGCATCCCGCCTCAGATTTTGTCAGGGCTCATATGCGTGGCATCAGAAAAGCCCACGCTCTCCAGTGGGTTTTCCCCAAAAATTTGTTCGGTCCTCCGAGTGTTCACAGCCATAAAAATAGATAACCGTTGCACAAACTGTTTCCACCCTGACCCTTCCACTCACGGGTAGGCATATTAAAAAAAGAGTCATCAAGAAGATGAGCACTGGGCTTCTAATATTTTTTGATCCTCCGGCTCACAGCAGCATCAATTGGGCCGCTCGTTGGTCCACGCTACGTTCTACGATGAGGCTAGAAGTCTAGGGGTACAATTACACAACTGCAATCGTTCGTAAATTGAGTAACATATTATAACCCTCACCCAGCAAACCCGGTAAGCAAGGGTGAGTATACTATTACACCTGTAGAAGCTACCCAAAACTCCGAAAAAAAAAAATTAACAAGTATAACACAAAAAATATAAATAATCTTTCGGCTCCGAAAACAAAAAGTTACAAAAACAAAATTACAATAGGCACTCTAAACGTTAGAACACGTTTGAAACTAGAAAACTTGACCAAAATATAACACGCCTTAGGTCTGTCGGAAACTCGAAGAGAGGGAGAAAAAAAATCTAAATTACCAAAAAAAGAAATCTTCCACTTTTTTGGCACGAAAGGGGGTCAGAAGGGAAAATAGGTTTTTTGGTTAAAAAATCTCATAAAAGCTGTTAAAGAAATTAAAGTTATAACGGACAGGCTAGCCACACTCACACTAAAATAGACTATGTGCTAATAATACTTATTCAAGTATAGGGTTTTTCCGGTACTCCATATTGCATGCTTATTCGCCTGTCCTGTTATTAAGTTGGTAGTGTATGATAAGATAAGGACATAATCGTAATTTCGTAATATTATGGTCATATCAGCGAGTTTTGAGTTTCGTCTTTTGTGTTGTACCTTTTAACTCGTCTGTATTCTTTGTTCTCTACATCATTCGAAATTTTCGTTTTTCGATCATTCCTCGTGGTCTTACCCCTATGATCATCGATTTCATTAAATAAAAGTTCAACTTTCGGCAATGCAATTCAGCAATGTTTGCGTTGCCGGGAGAATTCAAACTTTCTCAAAAAATTCTGATATCCAGCGTTTTTAAGTATTGGGCTCATTTCGCACATCAAATTCTGTTGTACATTACCAACTTGATGACCGGACAGGCGAATAAGTATTCAATACGGAGAATTGGAAAAGCCCTATATGCACCCACTTCTACGGTAGAAGAGGACGAATCGAAGAATTTTACAAAAAATTGGAAGAACTAGTTATTAAGGAGTTGTACGCCAAAAATAAACAACTTCATATAACGGGAGACTGGAACACCCAAGTGGGACAGAGAGGAATGGGCGAGAAAGGAACATTAGGGAAATGTGGATACGGTCAAAGGAATAATGGAGGTTGGATGATAGAATTTTGCCAAAAATTTAATCTAAAAGTGATCAACGGTTTTTATAAAAAACGACAAGATAGAGGATGGTCGTGGTTAGCGCCAAACCAAGAAGATAGAATACTAATTGACTATAATGTAATAACAGAAAACAACAAAGAGGAAGTAAACTTAACAACTTTCATTTCCACTCAGATCACTGTCAACTAACTATAGAAATTATATTAAGACAATATATAACAATAAGAACTACAGAATCAATAAAAACACCTAAACATGTAACTAAATAAGCTACAAAGTAACAATAAAAAACAAACTCAGAACAATGAAAAAAACTCAAACAAATATTGTACTAAAAACATACAGTGTGGAACAGATCATCACGCAACATAGGAAGATCCCATAAAGCGCACGTTGATGTGAACCACTGTGGAAAACGTCATGCTGGTGCAAATCAACACGCAACATTACACTAGTTTGGAATAATTTCATCGAAAATGTTTGGGGAAAAAAAAACCTATAATTTCCGAAGAATCTCAACAGAAATCTTCAGAAAAAATTTCCAAGGTTTCCCAAAGAATTTCATGAAAATTTTTCGAGAAAATCTTTCGCGAATTTTTGAAAAATAATAGGATTTGGGAAAAAGCTACGACGGTTTTTAAAGGATTTTATCAACAAACCTCAGGTAAAATATTTCCGATAATTTTCGAAGAATCTCATAAGAAATCTTTGGAAAAATTTCCGATGTTTTCCAAAAAAATTTCATCAAAATCCTTCGAAAAAATTTTCCGATGATTTTTGAAGAATTCCATGGAAATATTCGGGGAAAAACTCCGATGAGAATCTAATCGAAAATCGAGAAAAATCTTCGTGAAAATTTTTTGATGGCCAGGAATTTCATCAAAAATTTCAGGAGAAAAAAATTCCGATACTTTCCGAAGAATCTCTTCGAACATCTTTTGGAAAAATTTCCAATGTTTTCCGAAGAATTTTTTTTTTAATTCTCGGGTATCTTCGGGAAAATTTCTAACCATTTTTAAGGAATTTTGTAGGAAATGTTTAGAAAAAAATTTCCGATAATTTCCGAAGAATCTCATAGGAAATCTTTGGAAAAACTTCCGATATTTCCAAAAAAATTTCATCAAAATCCTTCGAGAAAATTTTCCGATGATTTTTGAAGAATTTCATGGAAATATTCGGGGAAAGACTCCGATGGTTTCTGAAGAATTTTTATTAAACAATCTTCAGGAAAAATGTTCGATGATCTCCGAAGAATCTCATCGAGAATCTTCGGGAACAAT
Organism: Acanthococcus lagerstroemiae; assembly: GCA_031841125.1. Classification (NCBI taxonomy): domain Eukaryota; kingdom Metazoa; phylum Arthropoda; class Insecta; order Hemiptera; family Eriococcidae; genus Acanthococcus; species Acanthococcus lagerstroemiae. The sequence continues at coordinate 25,461,421 of CM063110.1, forward strand.
ATCCAATGATGTTAAGAAATTTCGTCGGAAATTTTTGGGAAAAAATTCATACGTTATTATTTTCTTATCTATTGCGTGTTGATAGTATGTTCCACGACGTCTTCCACAGTGGTACACATGAACACGTGCGTTCTACCGTCGATACTTCGAAACCGAAATTGATCAATTTGAACGCGCAAGCGACGCGGCATCAGTCAGAGATGATTTGGTTCGAGTTCGAGTACGGGATTTTATTTATTTACTTATTTATTTAAAAGATGGTATTTATAATGCCGCCCGACAGCCCACCGGCCAATTAGGGGACGACACTTTAATAATGATGATAATAATAATTACAACAATAATAAAATTTTATATCCAGCCGTGAGTGATCACACCCCCGCCTCCCCCACTCTACCCCGCACTCCCCCCCCCCCCCCCGCCCATGCAAAAAATGTTAGGTTTCGGCAAGGGACCACTAAAAACCTCTATTGTCCTTTCTGTACGTTGCGTAATGAAGAATTTCATCGGAAATATTCGGCGGAAGACGATGGTTTTTAAGAATTTTATGAAAAATTGTCGGAAAGAATGTTCGATGATCTTCGAAGAATTTCATCGAAAATCTCCCGACTAGTGTCAAAATTTTGCAAATTTTTGATTCGATTAAATCGAAAATCAAAAACTGAAGTAATTTGTTGAGATTCTTTGGAAATTATTGGAAATTTTCTTAAAAGATTTCCAATAAAAATCTTCGGAAATTATCAGAATTTTTTCCCAAAAATGTCCGATGAAATTTCTTAGCATCATCGGATATTGTTCCCGAAGATTCTCGATGAGATTTTTCGGAGATCATCGAACATTTTTCCTGAAGATTGTTTAATGAAAATTCTTCAAAAACCATCGGAGTCTTTCCCCGAATATTTCCATGAAATTCTTCAAAAACCATCGGAAAATTTTCTCGAAGGATTTTGATGAAATTTTTTTGGAAACATCGGAAGTTTTTCCAAAGATTTCCTATGAGATTCTTCGGAAATTATCGGAAATTTTTTTCTAAAAATTTCCTACAAAATTCCTTAAAAATGGTTAGAAATTTTCCCGAAGATACCCGAGAATTAAAAAAAAAAAATTCTTCGGAAAACATTGGAAACTTTTCCAAAAGATGTTCGAAGAGATTCTTCAGAAAGTATCGGAATTTTTTTCTCCTGAAATTTTTGATGAAATTCCTGGTCATCAAAAAATTTTCACGAAGATTTTTCTCGATTTTCGATTAAATTCTTTGGAGAACATTTTACCTGAAATTTGTTGATAAAATCCTTTGAAAACCGTCGTAGTTTTTTTTCCAATTCCTGTTATTTTTCAAAAATTAGCGAAAGACTTTCTCGAAAAATTTTCATGAAATTCTTCGGGAAACATTGGAAATTTTTTCTGAAGATTTCCGTTGAGATTCTTCGGAAATTATAGGCATTTTTTTTTTCAAACATTTTCGATGAAATTATTCCAAACTAGCGTAATGTTGCGTGTTGATTTGCACCAGCACGACGTTTTCCGCAGTGGTTCACATCAACGTGCGCTTTATGGGACTTTCCTATGTTGCGTGATGATCTGTTCCACACTGTATATCAACAGTTGACCAACAATAAAGATAACAATACAAGACTCAACTGTGAAACAACAAAATGGACAAAACTCAAATACACTAGTGAATAAAATCAGGGAAGAAATTAAAACTCTACAGTTCAATAGAAGCCGGTTGTTAATAATTAAAAACAAAATAACAAATGAATAAATAGAACTTCATATAGTATCAGGATTAATAAGAAACAAATGTATTGTTGTTGGAATAAAAGGGTTGGCGGCCCTGCTACATATGAGGAGTTATCTATCACTACGCTTACTCACCTAACCTATAAACACATGCTGATTAAGTACTTTGTACTTATGTAGCATTACCTGTGCTTGTTAGATCTGCTCTATCTGTAATATGGTATATAATGTGCTTTTACGCCCTTCTGGTTGTGATACGTGCTTTCATCGGTTAAAGTCTTCTACTACATATAAGTGTGTTATTAATCCAAGTTCGGCACACTGAGCTTTTGCAAGCTCTGAGATGTAATCAAAGACCTCAACAGTTGTTGTATTTGTCGGTGTTGTCATCCTTGTCGATGTTGTTATCTTTGTTGGAGTTATCATTTTTGACAGTACTTGCACGTAGTGAAAGCGTGTTGGGCCCATAACCTAAAGACACCGTCCTCTTGACACTCGACTATTCGTTTGACTTTCGTGACCTTTCACATCTGGTCGCCACCAGTAATAAAAGCTGAAAACTTCATTAGCTTCGTTCTCGTTCTTCGTTTTCACAGTGCGCACCTTCTAATTAACGAAACCTTTCTCATGCGATCCACAACGGATTTGAATTCATCTCGACATGTTGATTAAGTCCCCGCCCTGAAGCAGGGGCGGATTAACACGTAGGCACGTTAGCATGGGAAGCATTTGCTTAGGGCGCGGAGAAGAGAAGGTTGCCATCAGGGGAGGGGGATTTTTTTCCAATAAAAACGCAGATATGCGCGCGCCGATACAGCTCTCTGAGGGCGTCAATCTTGCTTCCTAAACCAGAAAGGGTTAATCCGCCCCTGTACTGAGAATGTTCATACACAAACAAATCATGTTGTTTCAGAATTATTGGCCCCGTATTTCCTTCCAAAAAGACAACACTGAGTATAGTGAGTAAACGAACATGTGGAACAACTCTTTTTGTATTATCAACATGACTAGCCTAAAGGCAGCGCTGTATTCGCGGCGTATCGTTCCGCTGTTCCGCCCCCCCTCTGCTGGGCACAACGTATCTCAAACAGAGAAAATTTTCCCCGCAAATTATGGGTATTTAAAAATTGCAAAGGCAAGCTCCGTCGCGCTTGTGCCAGCAGAAAGTCAAAAATATGGAAAAACCGTAAAAAATATTTATTTTTCGGTGTCAGGTCTCGGTGGACCACCACCGATTCCAAATTCAAGAACCGAACTTTCTCCCAGTGGGTTCCGTCTCGTTCGTACGTGGTCACGTGTGGACTAACACAGCTAAATTTAACGATAGTACGTGGATCAATGAGGGGTCAAATCTCCTTACGGAAATGAGCCGCACAAGCTCAAATGAGTCTAAATTATCCTAACGGCTAGGGGCAAGCCGAACTTAGCAGAGCGTTGAAGAATTAATTACTTACGATTTATTAATGCAGTTGAATCAAATTAGAGTTGAATCGGGTTAGAGTTGTGTTAAACTAGAGTCTAATTGAATTGAAGTTGAATTAGATTAAAGTAGGGCAACAATCATTAATTTCGACTATGTCGAGTCGATGAATTTCCGGCGTCCGTTTCAATCTTTCCTTTCAGGCCTCTTATTAGCACCACGAATGAACTTGTATTTTTTATGTACCTGGAAAAGCATCTGGAAGAGTTAGTGTTAGACCCTCTAGTGGAGCCTTTGGTACTGGAGATAGGATCGAAACCGTCTCAGAAATGTATTCAACTAGGGTACGCATTTCGGTGCTGGGTGGAAAACACGTTTCAAATTTGTGGAATAGACTTTTGGTCTCGAGGCGCATAATTTTTCAACACGAAAGAGGTCATTTTCATTGCGAGTTCATGTGTGGCGTTTTTATCGCGGGGAGAGGGATGAAGATATATTTGTTGAACGCACCCCCAACACTGAGTGCAAGCCTCTAAAAGACGCCTGCTATACAGTGTCTGTTCCTGACATTCTGCTCCAGTCATTAATAAAATTTCATGGGCGAGAAGAATGGACAAATCGCATATTGATTTCCAGCAGAAATCCTATTGTTTATATCATTCTCTTTGCAGCAGTAAAGAATAATGTTGCTGTTTTCTTTGCTCGACTAGTGAAGGCTCAGACAAGGAGGAAATTAGTTTTCGCTGTAATCGACGCGAGTAGTTTTTCCTCTGCCTTCTCAAATGATGGATCTTTTCGTGTGCCCTCTGAAGCCACGGATGTTTGGAAATCGCCGTATCACTAATCCACCGTTTAATCCGTGTTCACAGGTGACGATCACAATAAAGGATGTCAACGACATGTCGCCAGAATTTCTGATACCGAACGAGACAGCGGTGCTGGAGAACACGGCCATCAACACGGTTGTCACCGTGATAAAAGCCGTCGATAAGGACGAAGGCCGCAACGGTTATCTGGAGTACTCGTTATCCGATTCGGCCGGCGGTATGTTCACGTTGGGCAACGCCGACGGCCTGTTACGCGTAAATGGGAAATTAGACCGCGAAACAAAAACGAATTACCGGTTGAAAGTAAAAGCTCGAGATCGTGGAGAGCCGTCCAGACAAACCGAGACCGTACTGGTGATAAAAATCCTAGATGAAAACGACAACAGTCCGACCTTCAATCCGAAGCAGTATTCGGCGTTTATTCCGGAAAACGCCAGTATCGGTGTGACTGTGCTGCAGGTGAGTTATGTAAATTCGATTAACTAAAGAGATAGAGGACTGAATGCTGTTCAGTGGGTACTGAATGTGTGTACATGCTCACACAAAACTACTTATCGATGTACCAGCCCCGAGCGTGAGCACTGAACAGTCTTACGCTATGAAATGTCTACCGGACAAAGGCCGTGTGGTGTACCTTGTTAAAAGTCTTATTCTTGGGGCTCGAAAGCATTCGTTTAGTCGTAGGCATACCGCATTTGGGATAATAATGTTTGGTGTGGAGCATATGGCGAAGCACGCCTGCCAAAGTAGCTCCCCGGACACCGCACCCGTGGCCCGGGAAACTACGCTTTCGAGTATCGCATCAGTGATCAGAGGGACGCATTGAGGCTGACCCGAGCCCCCATTCCACCTTTCCTCTTCCGGTGCGCGCTGTCATGCAAGGGCCACCGTGGAACACCCTACTGACCGAGTTTAACGCTCACCCAGCATGAACCCGGAATTCGGGTGCACCTCAGCCGGACGCGCTTCCTCCCCACTCACCCCTCTCGTTTCTAGTTTGCTCTCAACCCGAGCCCTGGAATCCGCCCTTTCGAGCATTACCTCAGAGACGTCGGGGAGGCTGCTAGGGCTATCTTAGCCCGCTTCACTTCTGGTCGAAAAACCGGCTTAGGTCGAACATCTGGCGAGTTGCTACGTGGGATCGAACCCGGGAACTCCCGATTCTGAGACCAACGCGCTATCCACTCGGCTGACCGACCAGACCCCACTCACCCCCCCCACCTCCGCGTCTTGGTACGTGTCGCACCGCAGCCAGATTTGGGATAGCAATACTGGTTAGTGCAGGGCAACCCATATGATGGTCATTCTATAGAAAAAGAGAATATTATGTTACCGGCAAATTTGGAACCCTAACTTCCATTTTTTGAGTAGGGGAAGGGGGTTATTTTGGATTATACAATTACACCCGCAAGAAATTCCACCAATCCAGTTCATCAGATAAGACAATTTTACCATATTTTGAATAGCAAATGCATAGAAAGATGTCCATCGTCGTGTATGTTACCATCTTGCCTCATTTATATTTTTTTAAATTTTATTTCAACCCCCCCCCCCCTCTCCATTGAAGTGGTATTATTATTCATAAAGATTGGAAGTAGGTGTACGAGTATGTTAAGAAGTTCAGTTTACTGTCAAGTGTTTCACATTTCCAGAAGGAATGGCGTGACGTTCTGTTACCAAGGTTTTCGGTTCATTGTCGTGGTCAGTATATACGTGCCTTATACATTTTTCAGCACCGCAAACGGCAATACTGGAACAGTTTTAATCCCTGAACACGATCCAAGTGCCAGATTCAGTCATTGGCGCAGGTGATTACACAACTGAGGAGGCTAGAATCATAACTGAAAAAATCCAATTTTATCAGAAATGAGTGAAGCATGGTTTCTGGTAGTAAACAGCACGCTGAATCATACCATGTCCCTCGTTTTCGCGTTCTCAGGGCTTCCTTTCTTAGATATTGGGCTGGGAAAACCGGCTTGAGAATCAGAACTAACGCTACCCCACGGATTCTATTAGTTTTGACTTCAACATACAAAAATGTTGTGTTTTCCCCCTTAGTTTAGTTCCGCGGTAGAAGAGAAAATAACTTTGTCGGCGGACCTTTTTTTCTTTGTCGCTGCATTCATCTTTCACTTTGCCAGCTTTCAGCTGTGGTGAGGAGTATGGCAGGAGCAAAGGTTAGTAATAGTCACGTTAACCATTTTGTACCATGTTGTGGAACAACTGGGCCAGTATGAAGCACCAGAAGATTAGTTTTGGGCGAAAAATTAAGACCTTGCAATCAAAACTCACGATATCCATTGGGAGGGGGGGGGGGTTGTAAGGTTTTCCACGAGACTTCAGAAATATTTCTTGATTGGAAATTGGTACTAACCTATCAAGGTTCAGCTAAATCTGTGGCGTGTGTCACTGTACTCATTTTTCGTTTCTCCTGTAAAATCGGTATCGGATCTTCTTAGTTTATGATTTTAGGCGTCTCAATTTTCAAAAATTCCCTGGAAAAGGAAATTCTTGAAGTTGTTTTATCCGTAGTCGTGGATATCAGTGCTTTTGCCATTGACAAGATGTCCATCATTGTGGATATGCCACCTTAATATTCTCAGTTTCTGGAGAATTACCCATAAGCAAAGCATTTTGAAATTGAATTTGCAGTTAAGAAATTGCTAAACCGGCAACCAAGTCTGTCCACTACCCTGTGTATTTACAGTTACCCAGTAATTTTACCTGCATAGGCGGTCATGGATTTTAATGTCTATTTGGGGGAGGGGTTCTGGCTGTTTTTTCCTCCTCTCCACCCAGTGTTGATATTTCAGTGCAATTTGAGTATCTAAAAACTTTGTAAAGGAGTAGAGTAGCCTTTCTATGTAATAGTGATATAAATAGCTGAGATAAGATATCAGTCAGGCTAAAAGTATGTACCTATAGGTATGTATATATAATTATCCAGTTGATCAGCATGAGTCTTTGAGTAATCTAGATCAAAACCGTTTACAGCGTATGTGGTGCTACTAGTATTGTATACAAATTACCTTTCTAGTTCTGTGATTTCATTTCTTCAAGAAAGATTTCTCCGTGCATCCATGATGCACAGAGTTTGCGAATGTAGATTAGAACGCTAGAAGCAGAATCCTGAATATTACAAAAAGCATCGAGGAGAAATACTACAACAGATACTTTCAATTAACTAAGGAAACGTCAGCCTGAATATTATAAGGCGAATTAAAAACATAAACAACAATATTGTCTAGCTAGTCGAGAAAAAGTTGTCAAACATATGTGTGAATATTATCTAGCGAATTAAAGTCGAATTATCAACCATGCTGTTGAATACAGTGAAGATATTTATCGCGAGGATATTAAGAAAGGACTTATGATTGTATGTATTAGTTGCGGTAGATTATTTTCCGGCCCTTCTGTGTCAATGCTGACTTAGGAAGTTAGGTACGATGAAAAAAGTACTTCGTATGTTCTCGAGACTGCATTAACGTTTTCTAGCTCCGAGAATTCGTTCGATTTTATTCAAATTCAGTATTGTTTTTTGAATTGATTGCAGAGTGCGTTTGTGTTGTTGATAGAGTGATACAGCTGCGCAACTGCAGTCTGCAGCTTCGCAGTTTGAAGGTGTTCTGTCATTAAATGAATCTGATTCCTTCCTGCATTCATTGGAATGAATCGTTCCGCTGAAATAATTCAAGAACGAACGACCCATCTCTACTTTCCAGTCGACCCTCTTCGAGTAGTGAAGTTACTTGTTTGCTTCTTCAACTACACTGATTTCCACCCTTTCATATTTCTGAATGGCTGCATATTGCATAGCTGCACGCCTGTTATGAAAACGTTATCCATATTTGCACATGAGATCTGATTTCAGTATTGCTATTATCATAGCCCTGTCCTGTGAAAATTAGCATGTTTATGAATTTCTACTTCCTGAGTCGCGGCTTACCAGCTCTTGGCCGATGTGGTACATTTCCACTTAGAGAAAAGAAGGGGGGGAATGAAAAGTATTGAATTCGTTGATTAATGTTGTGATGAGAACTATACCTTTTCTGGGTAGTTCTCGGAGCATGTCAGCTGAAATTTGTTGATGACCAGGAACTTTCCGCGGGAATAGGTTTATCAATGATTCTCGCAACTTCAAGAGGAGATGCGTGCTTGGTCCCACTCTGTTCTTCAAAGTTGAAGTTGGGGTGCGCTGGAGTCTAAATTTCATTTTGCTGAAAGACTAGTTCAAAGTGTCTTTTCCAGTGTCATTTTTTGCCCAGTTACCGTCACTCCCTTTGAGAGGAGAGTTGGCAGCTGGTAGCCGACGAATGCGTTTGGTGGCTATCCATAATGAATAACCAGCTTCTTTGGTTGGCGCCAGTGAAGTGAGATAGCTGGCAAAAGACTCGTGTCTCTATTGTTTAATCGCTCGAGTGGTTTTGCTACTGAGGTGATTGAACAAGTGTTTGCTATCAGATGTTCGGTGTATTTGCCAGACCTTTCTTGCTCGACGACGATGTCGAACTAGATTCTGGAAATACTCCGGGTACGTGACTTCTGGTGGTAGACGCTTTGTGTAGGTTATACTTGCTCGAATACAGCTTGTTAACATGGCTGTCAGGTTCTCTCCTTCCTGGTCTAGTTCAAGATCATTACTAGGCCGGATGTTGAGCTTGATGTGTTCGTCGATGAGGTCACGGTAGGTGTCCCAGTTTGTGGTTCTGTTATTCGGCGGAGGGACGGAGCTGATACGGATTGGTGCTCCGGCGTAAGTGAGAATGACTGGTGTACGGTCAGAACTGAGCTCAGGGATGCTCTCAGCATATAGATGGCTGGGCAACAATCCTTTTTTTTTTGTTTACAGCTTTGTGTTGTATGTAATCAACAACACACCCATCTACGAGCATAAGCCTCCACTACTCTGGACCATCTCTGCCGGTCCTGGGCCGTCCTTCTCCATGCTATTCCCGCGTATCCTATTATTTCGTCTCTCCACCTGCCAGGAGATCTTCCTTTCTTCCTTGTGACGTTATAGGGTGTCCAGTCTGTTGTCCTTTTACACCATTTATCTTTTACTTCTCTTGCCAAATAACCCGCATATTTGAATTTTGATTTTTTAATTTGTCCAATCAAACTTTTAGCATTAGTGACTTTATAAATTTTCTGGAGGTTTGTTTTATCTTTTAATTTTACTTTCAAAATACTTCGGAGCATACTGTTTTGTGTTACTTGGATTTTGTTTATTTGTTTCTTATTTAGTGTCCATGTTTGAGAACCATATGCCAAACTTGGGAAGACACATTTTTCCAAAACTTGAATTTTTGTTTTTAGGGACTTTTACATTTTAAAATTGTTTTTAACGACCAAAAACATTTCCATGCTTTTTGAATTCGCTTATTTAATTCTTTGTTCATCTAAACAATCCTTTGGTGAGAAAGAAATCGATTACGTCTGGCGGCTTACTGAGGTCCGCTGGCCAGAAGATGGGGCTGCCGAGGGGGAAAAAATGACGATTTTCATCAGATGCAGCTTTCTGAAAGACTAGACCGCGAGGAGAGCAAAGGCGAGAGCCCCATGCTGGATGTTTGGTGTTGGAGTCGCCCCCCGAGTATCCAGTGTTGCCCAAGATGACTGAACAGAGCTGTAAAATGTGCCTCAACCGGCCGGCAGCATGGGGGACAGTAAATACTGGCAACATGTACCTGAAGGTTGTTGAGTCTGACTGCGACTACAGCAGCTTGGATGCTGTTGGTCACGACGGCTCCAATGTCAGTGGGAAATGACTGATTTTATGAAGATTGCTGCACCTCCTCGAGCCGGGCCACTCAGATGATTTGTAGTTACGAAACTTGGGTAGACTTGAATAGTTAACCAGATGTGTTTCTAATATCAAGGCGACCTCGATACTGTTCATATGGAGAAATGATTCAAGTTCGGTTCGTCTTAGGGTGAGGCCATTGGCATTCCAGCACATGAACTTGCTGTGTTGATGGTCAGCCATGTCTGTTTCTTCTGTTTTGCGCTTTGGAGATTCGTGAGGCACCTCAAGTGAAGCTACACGTTGTTCCAAAAATTCGAACTTTTTTTCTAGAGATTTGTGGTTGGGTTCATCCTCTGAAGGATTTTCAGAATTTCTTTGTAGTCGCTAAAACTGGAGTTTGGTCAGTATTGTGGGATGAAGTGGACGTTTTTTCGGATGTTGCTGTAGCATAGGTTGACTGTGGTTGTGTGTGTCCCAGTACTCGATCAGTAGCACTTGTTTGTTTGGTTGCTTTGGTAGGCGCAGCTTTTGCCTGATCGTATGGTCAGCCCTTGTAATTTGTTTTATGTTCAGTTTTGAAATTAGCACATCGAGGAGGGGATGATTTCAATTGCTGGCAGTCTTTGACTAAATGATGTGCGCCACATTTCACACATTTTGGGGTTTTGGTGCAATAATTCGTAGTGTGACTATAATCTTGGCAACTTTTGCACTGTGGTATGCTATCCACCTTGCATTTCAACGGCAACTCGTCAGTGACAAAGAGAGGTCTAGTCGCAGATCTCACGAGTATTTTCCTTAACTTTGGTATCAATTTTGAATAGAGGGAGCTTGATAATATGAGTTTTATTGTGTGCTCTTTTTTTGATATGTATGTTGATGATGTTTGTTACTTCATGGCCTAGGGTGGTGAGTTCACTGCTGATATCTTTTGGATCAGTAGAATGGTGAAGCCCACATATAAAAACAATGAGTGACTTATCTTCTTGCAGACGATATGTATGATATTTCACTCTTCCTAACTCTTTCATTTCTGAGTCAGAGAGGGGGAAGAGGTCGGTTAGAATCTTACGAAGCCTGCGATACTCGTCGGCCGTTTTCAGGGTAATTTTCACCTCATTGTTGGCCAGAGCTTTCATCCCATGTGGCGTGATTTCAGCCTTCTCAATCAGTTTCCTGAGTATAGAAAAAGATCTTATACCACTAACGAAAAACGTCGGTGGCTTTCTTAATTTTTCTGGACGGGCTGCGAAGAGTTTCCATTGGTCAGAGTATCCATTACCTCTTCTTGGCTGAGCCATCAAATATGGACTTTTTCTGAGATCACCCTAAGGCTTTTCATTTCATTGAAATTGGGGAACACGTTAATTTCGCGACGAGTCATCCTTGTGACCTGTATTCGCGTGCGAGAGAAAAGTCGGTCGGCCAAAGCCACTCCTTTGGCCAATAAAGATAGCGAGCTGGGATCACGTTTCGGATGTTGCCCTGTACCACGGCACCACTTTACTATTCTGTCTCTGGTATATGTATAGCTCCGGTCTATCGTATTTTCTTAACCAAAAAGTGTAATGCTCGCGTTAACGCCGTATTTGCATAATTCGTCGGGAAAATTCGGGTTATCGCGTTCGAATCTGAAGGGGAAAAAAAATTTCGCGGACCGGCGTCGACTAATTTTCGCCGGACGTAAACGACCGACCTCTGGAGACGATCGAGGAATATCGGCCATAAAAATTACACATCTGGGTTTGTAGACGTGTGTCGCAGCACTCGATTAGAGTCTGCGGTAGTTCGCTAAACTGAACAACGAAATTCGCCCGCCATTAATCGTTCGGATCGAGATACGTAGTCAATTCTGTTTAGTTTTTTTTCTCTCGAATTAAATAATAATCTATGATAATCAGTTAATAGCTTCTCAAAAAACCGCTCGCAGATCGCGTGTAACGCGCGAAAAACGTCTAAGTAGCTTGACGCAAGAAAATCGAATTCCCCGTCGGTCGACTTCGAAGTTCGGCGAATTCGTCGTTTCATCTGCGGCCGGAGAAGAGATTTTTAAATGCGGGGTGCGGGGCACACACGTACGTCCGAATCGGCGAATATAAGCTAATCAAATGCAGTCCGACCATTAGTATTAACATTTTCCGTCCTCCGCAATGAAATTATTAAAATCGAAAAATTTTCAAAAGGAATTTAAATTCAAAATCTCTCATTAAGAATCCATTATTGGATAACCGGTCGAAAATGTATTTCCAGCGTTTTTTTTTAATTCTATTTTTTTATTTAAAAGGCGAGCGAGGGGGCCGAGAGGGAGGCGGGGAGCGAAAAACTGTTTGATACTTTGAAACGCGGATTCCGAATCCGAATAAGAACAAATTAATCCGACGTTTTGACACAGCATCGCATCGTATATTTCGAACGTTTTTCGTTCGTCACCCCGGATTATAATATACGTACACATGTATAATATACGAAACAGTGTTGTAATGCAGAACCGGTTTTTCGAATAACCGAAATTGGAAAATCACTAATAACTTAATACGGGATACGCAGACATCAGATTAAAAGAGAAGGAAAAAAAGAAACATTACGAATAATTTATTAGAAAGAAAAACGAAATTGAAGAAATGTGTTTGAGGAAAGCGTCCCGCTTCATAAAATTTCATTGTTAATTACTCCGGGCTGCATAATCGAGTTAATTTAGGTGTCCCCCGGTCCGGGCTTGATTTGTATTATCCGCTCGAGTTCTCTCATTCCCAACCAGTTATACGCCTGTTATTTTCGATCGCCTCTACTTTTAAAAACAGCACCATCGCATTCCTAGATTCGTACCCATTTTCGAATGTGAAATTCTTGCGAGTTATAGGCAAGCGATATATGGTGTGCTACTGTCTGACTTCATGTCGCGAAAGGCTAATGATCAAATTTCCCACATACCAGCCGCGGTAATTCGTTTTAATACATCCGTTATTACGCTATAGCTTGTCCTATATAGCCTAGATTATTTTTTCATTTTAGGTGTCAGAATTGTCACCAAAAGACCAACGTAGCGCAACACGAACAGAGGAAATCACACTGTCACCGAAATACAAAAAATTTATGGCTAATATGCCGCTACTCCCTACCCTCGTCCGTAAATATGAAGTGTCATACAACCTAAGTAATCGCAAGGCGGTATAAAATCGGGATGGAAAAGCCATAGCCACTGAAACTAATTATAACCTAATAAAAGCAAATTTTGCTTGGACTTTACTGCAAAAGATACGGTCCCTTTTATAATATAAAGCTTACCCGAGTAGGACCTTCCAAGTTTTCATTCATTTTCTTAAAAATTGTTTCAAAAGACGTTTTATGCCCCTTCAAGTGGGAGGTATGCAAAATATGATACTTGGATGCTTATATTACTTAATAATCGACGATAGTGGGGCGTATGGCGATGCACGCATGCCAAATTGGCCGCGGGACACCGCACCCCCTATCCCAGAAATACCCCGTTTGTGCTTGCGTCATGATGGGGGGGGGGTTTACTTAATAATAGCGTTTATTTAATACAACATATCGCAGTCTTTGTAAATTGGGATTGTTACAGAAATCAATTATTCCTTTACGTCATGTTAACCCTGTTGTTGGGCAAACGAATTCCTCAACATTTTGTTCATGTGGTTTGACCAGCTAGTTTTCTGCTTACCAGACCTTCTCCCTCCCCACAATTTCAGGAATTTACTTTTGACATTTTCTTGTCTTTACATTGGCACACAAACGGAAAATCGTTATACGTTACACTTGAGGAGGAATAAAGGATAAATTTCCATGGAAATTTATTTTGACATTTTCATGTCCTTTACTTTGGTAGACAAACGGGAAAAACGTACGCATTACATTTGAGGAGGAAAGAAATGATAATTTTCATGGACATTTATTTTACATTTTCATGTCTTTACTTTGGCTAGTGGCGTAGCCAGGATTTTTCCAAGGAAGGGGATCAGCAAAATTAGGGGGGGGGTACACCTAACATGAACTGTATGTTTTTACATTGACGTATCATAATGTTGTGCTTTTCAACTTCAGTTATGTATCTGGATTTTAATTTCATTTCGCGCATTCACTGTGATACTGCCAGCATATAAAGAAATTCTCATCTCATGGGGGGATTCATCCCCCTAATCACCCTCTTTGGCTACGCCACTGACTTTGGCACACAAACAGGAAAAATGTTGCGCGTTAAATTTGAGGAGGAACAAAATAATCATTTCCATGGAAATTCATTTTGACATTTTCACGTCCTTACTTTGGCACACAAACAGGAAAAACGTACGCATTACATTTGAGGACGAAAGAAATAATCATTAACATGGACATTCATTTTGACATTTTCATGTCCTTACTTTGGCATACAAATGGGATAAATGTTACGCGTTACATTTGAGGAGGAACGAAATAATTATTTCCATTGACATTTATTTTGACATTTTCATGTCCCTTACTTTGCCACACGCACGGGAAAAATGTTGCGCGTTACGTGTGAGAAGGAATGAAATAATCATTTCCATGGAAATTCAATTTAAAATTTCCATATCCTTTACTTTGGCACACAAATGGGAAAAACGTTGCGCGTTACATTTGAGGAAGAAAGAAATAATCATTTCCATGGACATTTATTTTATATTTTCATGTCTTTACTTTGGCACACAAATGGGAAAAACGTTGCGCTTTACATTTGGAGAGGGAACAAAATAATCATTTCCATGGAAATTCATTTTGACATTTTTATGTCCTTACTTTGGCACATAAATAGGAAAAACGCATGCATTACACTTGAGGAGGAACAAAATAATCATTTCCATGGGCATTTATTTTGACATTTTCGTGTCTTTACTTAGGCACACAATTGGAAAAACGTTACGCATTACATCTGTGGAGGAACGAAATAATCTTTTCCATGGAAATTCATTCATCATTTTCTTGTCCTTACTTCTTGGCACACAAACAGGAAAATTTTACTCATTCATGGGCGTAGCTAGAACTTTTTCCAGGTGGGGGCAAAGAGGTAGAATTTGTGCAGATGCTAGTCGCTGCTTTACTATCAGTGCAGTACCAATCACACATTTTCGTTGTCTTGCATCTACGTCTCGAGGCACATCCTATTTTCTGCAAATTTTATTCAGTTGGCTTTAAATATCCGAAAATTATCTTGTGAGCACTGGAATATAATTTTTTTCTTCAGAATCCAGGGGGAAATTGCCCCATACCCCTCGCTGGCTACACCCATGTACTCATTACATTTGAAGAGGAAAGAAATAATCAATTCTATGGACATTTGTTTTACATTTTCATGTCTTTACTTTGGCACACAAATGGGAAAAATGTTGCGTGTTACATTTAAGGAGGAATAAAATAATCATTTCCATGGAAATTCATTTTGACATTTTCATGTCCTTACTTTGGCACACAAACGGGATAAACGTTACGCGTTACATTTGTGGAGGAACGATATGATTATTTCCATGGACATTTATTTTACATTTTCATGTCCTTACTTTGGCACACAAATGGGATAAATGTTATGCGTTACATTTGAGGAGGAACGAAATAATTATTTCCATTGACATTTATTTTGATATTTTCATGTCCCTTACTTTGGCACACGCATGGGGAAAATGTTGCGCGTTATGTCTGAGGAGGAACAAAATAGTCATTTCCATGGATATTCATTTTGACATTTTCATGTCCTTACTGTGGCACACAAACAGGAAAAACGTACGCGTTACATGTGAGGAGGAACTAAATGATCATTTCCATGAAAATTTATTTTGACATTTTCATAACTTCTTCACATTATGTTAAAATTTGGTGCCTGTAACTGTCTCCCTTCCGATATTATTAGTGGGTTAATATTTTGATGATCGTCGACATTCTCATGTCAGCGTTCTTCCAGCCATGTCCTCATTGATCAGATCCCTGCTGCGTCCAGCGCGACTACAATTTGCAGCCGTGTTGTGGCTGAATATCACCCGTGTATTAAAATAATTGATCAAGTCGGCCTATGTCCCAATGGGTGGACTGCGAAACATCTGTTTCAAGGCTGTCATAATAATAGGCGGGGAGGGGGGTGAAATAAATTAAAAAAAAGTGCCTTTAGACCGAACTATAAAATGAATCCAACAAAACTTCTTCAGGTTTGCAAACTTGCGCTTCCTGATATTTCTGAGGGAGCCTCCTCTCTTTCTGATAATGTATATGCTCCACTGATGCTCTCACTAATACACCCTATCTTTGCAGGTGTTCGCCAACGACGAAGATGAAGGCATCAACGGTCGCATCCGGTACAGCATCGTCGACGGTGATGAGAATCGCGACTTCAGCATCAGCGACGACACCGGCATCGTGCGAGTGGCCAAGAACCTGAACTACGAACGTCGTAGTAAATACCTGCTGACAGTGCGCGCCGAAGACAGCGAAGGCAATCCGGACTACGCGGTTCGCTCCGATACGGCCAGCGTATCCGTTACCATCACCGACGTGAACAACAACTTTCCCACCTTTTTGCACTCGCCGTACTACGCGTATGTGATGGAAAATGGAGTTCCTTATCCGAATGGCTACGTGCTGACGGTGAAGGCATACGACGCCGACTCGCCGCCGTTCAATTCGCAGATCAGGTACTTTCTGAAGGAAGGTGACATGGACCTGTTCCGGATAAACGCATCCAGCGGAGAAATATTCTTGTTGAAGCCGCTGGACAGGGAGAAACAGGCTGAGCATGTGCTGTCGGTCGTCGCTATGGATGCAGGTACTGTGCGATTAATTTAACCTTGATATCGCTTGGTTATTACGTGTGAGTGGGGGTATTCACATACTGAGTATGTATTTTCGAGCTTTCAGACAGACCCATGAGTTGCTGTAGTTGATGGGTACTGAAAGCGACATGGTACTTTGGTACTTGAGCGTCCGTAAGTCCGAGTTACCTACAGACCAACGATATCTGTTTATAGTTCATAGGTTCATAATTCAAATTATCTATCAACCTACAAGATAATTGACTCCAAACTCGAACTTAGCGCGAAAAATTGAGTCAAAAACAGTCTTTAGTTCAACATTTCGGATTTTTTTTTTTGAAATTTGATAATTCTTCCAGTCATCATGTCTTTTTCGGGGCAAAAAAATTGTCGGAGAGCTTCGGCGTCGGCGCTGGTGTTATATGCTCAATCTTTCGAGACGAATTCGAATCAGTTGTCCAAATTGAGCTAGAGTCATTTTCGAACCCATTTTGACCACATTGTCGATTGTATCTCGGCAACGGAGCGTTGCCGCCAAATTTGGACACCGTATTCGAAACTTGGTCCTTTTGTTTTCAATATTCCCAAGTATGAAAGCGAAAGTAGAAAAACTTGTTGACTTGTTCGGTTTTCCCAACTTCTCAACTCAATTCTGAAGTATCAAAGCAAAAAAAGAAAAAAACATTTTAAACTTGTTGGATTTTTCCTACTAGCCTGACAGAAATAGTAAATTTTCCCAACTGCTGAGTGAAAAATTCCTACAGGAGGAGGGGAGGGAGACGTTGCCCCCAGTCCCCCCTATCGGTACGTCCTTGATTTTGCATTTATTCTATTCTCAATTCTCCTGTGAATTATTCTAGTTAATATTTTTGACCCATGCGAAAGAAGACTAATTGTTCGATAATTTTCACACCTATCTCCTCCTGCTTTTTTTGCTATAGTTATAATAGCACTCTTTTTAAAGTCCTCTGGCATTTCCCTTTATCATAAATATAACATACTAATTTGTACAATCTATCATGTACATATTCTCCTAAGTTCTGTAATAATTCAGCTGGTATCTCATCCACTCCTGGAGCTTTCCCTTTTAAATCTCTCAATGCTTTGTCAAATGCCCCTCGTAAAATTGTCCTTTATTCATAAATTCTTCTATCTTATCTTTTTTTTTCTTTCATCCATTCCTCCTTTGCCTTTTTACACTCTCTCTTTATTCCATTCCTTAACCTTTGATAAGCGAATCTACTTTTCGTATCGTTTGCATTCTTATATTCTCTTCGTTCATCCATCATTCTGAGAATTTCCTCCTTCATCCATGGTTTCTTTCCTTCTCTCTTAGTTTTACCTAGATTTTCTTCTACTGACTTTAATATTCCCTCCCTTATTTTACCCCACTCTTTCTGCGCACTGTTAATTTCCTGTGTTTTTTCAACCTCTAATTCTAATACAATATCCTCTTGATATTTATCTCTAGTATTAATATTTTCCAACTTTCTCAAATCCCATCTTTTACCTTTTTTTTTCTACCAATTCTCTTCAATTTAAGCCTGCATTTCACATTTCAGTATTACCAAGTTATGATCACTGTCAATATCGACCCCCGGATAAGTTTTAAAGTCTAATATTTGATTCTTAAAACGCTGTTTTGTAATAATATAATGAATTTGATCTCTATCTTCATTACCTGGACTCTTCCATGTATACCTTCTTCTATAGTGATTCTTAAATTGAGTATTTCCTATAAGTAAGTTATACTTCGCACAAAACGGTATCAAACGCTCTCCTCTTTCTTTTCTCATTTCTAATCCAAAATCCTCGACTACATTACCTGCTTTTCCTTCACCAACTTTAGCATTCCAATCACCCATTAATAAGATTCTCTTCGCCTCTAACTTGCTTCATAAGTCCTTCTAATTCTCCATATACCTCCTCAATTTCTTCGTCCTCGTGAGTATTAGTTGGCATATACACTTGTATTATTGTTGTGAGGTAAGGTAGCCTAATATGGACCACCGTCATATTTCGTCTGTTTATGGCGCGCTGTGGCTGAAAAAATATTACTACATTCCACGGAGGATGAAAAAAGATGTGGTAGAAAAAGAAGCCGAAAACAAAAGTTATGCATGAAAAACGAAAATTGATGTTTTCATTTTTTTTTTTTTTGTGTAAGTACATTTTGGCACAAAAATCGTATAAAAATCGGTTTCTTTGAAAAATTTGCTATAATTATCGAAAGTGTATCTTATAAAGTATTCATTCGTGTACTTGTTTTTGATCTCAACTTGAGGAGAGCGGTAAGTCGACTCAAATAAATCTCTATGTGGGCTCCCAATATGGACTACCATAAGAATGTGTGTTTTTTTCATCAGGTGGTAAAAATGTGTAAAGAGTGGTGTCCGAAAGCAGTGGAGTCGGCTGTTCAAGGTGTACTTAAGGGAGAAGCAGGTAATGTTAATAAACAGTTACGAAGAGGTTCTACGCCTTTTTTCCCCCCAATTTTTAGAAGTGGTCCATAATGGTAGCCTAAATTTTCAATTTCGTCATTCCTCACTTTTCGAAAAAAAATTCACCAAAAATCGAGTTTTTTTGGGGTGGGGGGGGGCTTTTGAATGGTGTTAGTACAAGGTGTCTACAGGTTTGGAAAATTTGGAAAGTTTGGAAAAAGTCAGGAATTTGGAAAGTAGGTCAGGAAGTTTGTAAATAGTCAGGAAATTCAACAATATTTTTAAGAAGTTTGGAATTTTTCATCTCGTACACTTGGAGAAATATAATTCATAACTTAGTTCATCGCTTTGTTTATTTATATGTATATGTTATGGTCAAAGTAGATAATTGCGACATTTTACATACTGCCCGGTCATTCTGCATAATGCCCACCTTTTTTTGGATATTCTGTATAATGCCCGAGACCTAACGGTCATTGCGATGAATCAGTGCAAGTTATTTCATACAGAATCAGGTTCCATACAAGAAAATATGTTTTTACATGAAATTGGCAGCCCTAGTGATGGGGAATAGTGTAACAGTATTTTTTTTCTTCCATATGTCTGTATAAGAGCAGGTATTTCTTTTTTCCATACGTCTGTGTACTGCCATGTCTGATATGTTTACATTTTGATATGCCCGGTATCCGCTAATTTTGATAAAACTGTAGTTTATACGTTGTACCAAAAGATTTTTGGGTCCATTATTTAAAAAATTCTGGATTTTTCCAAGCTAAATGATTACCCTATCAACTTTTTGGCAGTGTTACACTGTGCCCAGATACTAGGGTACAGTGTAACAAAAAAGTACATGGATAAAATAATTTCTAGATTCTTCAGGTTTTAATATTTTCAGGCGGTAATAACACCAAAATGTAGCCAAAGGCTGTATCTTTCAGGTGAGGTGTTAAAGTCTGAATCCAAAATTAATTTGTAGTCCAAAGATCGAAATGGACGGAGAGTGTTACACTGTTCCCAGGTCTCCCCTATGTGAGGTTAAGAAAGCCAAAGAGAATTTGCGAAATGCGACCTGTAAAAAAGAGCCTGCACATTATTCATTAGTGAAGAAGTACAACGTCGTGAACATTGCTGGACAGGAGAGTGGACTTACTTGATTTTTTGTTTACTTTTGTACATCAGTGTTTTCTGATTTTAATTTCATTCAATTTTTACGTGTACATTGACCAATTTTACTGGATGTTCTATAAAATGACTGTGGTCATTGTGTAGATTGACAAAGGGATTCTACACAATGTCAATTTCTCCTAGACATTATATAGATTGGCCGGGCAATATGTAAAATGACCGATTATTTACTTTGACTGTAACATATATCTGTGAACACCTTCCTAATGCTTTCACCCAAAAATCTACTTCAAATTTCTGTTCATTTTAACCATAGCGTCTAGTAGTATAAACATAAATATATACTGTCTATACTGTAAAGGTTTAAAGAAGGGGAAAAAAGTTTGGAAAAAGTCAGGAATTTTTATTTTTCCATTCTTGTAGACACCATGTAGTAGACACTTGCCGCTAAACCTTACGTCAATTTGGATGTCGAATGGAGGTTTGGGGGAGGTTCTGAAGCTTCAAAACAAAATGTGGTCCATATTAGGCTACCTTACCTTAAATACTAGTTTGGTATTGATTTTTATCAAGATTAACCATTTAGTCTGTTGCTTATAATTAGAGACCGGATTCCTCGGCATTTGTCAAGTCATTTCCTTGATAGGCAGACGAGTTATTTTGAGAGATAAGCACGAATAATGGTGGTAGGGGGCTGGGAAAAATTTTTTATATTGCCGAAAAATGCCGAAAGTGGCCTTACGTGCCAAAAAATGCCGAGATATGCTATTTTGTCAACACATGATGGTAAAGTGCGAAAAAGGTGTATTATAATTTGAATGTGGAAATATATAAAATGAAGATGAGAATTTGGCGGAACTAATTTCGATCCCAGCATGTAGGAAGATTAAAAACACTGATCCAGAAGAAAAATTTACCTACTGACCTTGCTTTCATACAAACCTACCATTCGTTTCTCTCTGAAAAGATTAAGAAATTGGAAATGCTAAGTTTATCTTTACGCGATCAAGTCGAGATCATAGAAGAAGTGCGTCGAAAAATTCAGATCATTCCAGGGGCTCAAGGATACCTACTTCAGCAAAAATTAAAACAAATTTTTAGAAAATAAAGGGTTCGCGTTACTTTGAGAATTGAGTATTTCTCTCAGTAACACTTCTTACCAAGTAACTAGCACGGTTTCTCGTGATCCTTAGGTGCTGTCTGCATAATATAGTTTTGCTCCGCTAGTATCTGTTGATTTAGAGCACTCATTCTCGGTTTAAAAATTAATATTAAGTGACAGGCGCCACCAATTCACTTAGCAAAATTTAGCAAAACATCTTATCATTATGCATATAATGAGAATCTTTTGTAATTTTAATTAAAAATTTTGATTTATCAGATTATTTTGTAAAAAAATGACGTTTTTTTTGAAAATGCCGATAATGCCGAATTCTGCAGATGTTGCTGCCGATTTTCCTATTTTTTAATGCCGAAGAATCCGGTCTCTACTTATAATATATAACGTTATTACCTATTTGCTTATTCATAACAATTCCGACGTCTGCTTGCCCTTTTATTCCCTTTGTGTTTATTATACTAAAGTCTCCTGACTAAAAATCATTCTCCTCTTTTCACCGTACTTCACTTATTCCAACTATTCCTGGGTTAAGCCTCTTCATTTCGCTCTCAAGATTCTTTAATCTTCCAACACCATGTGAACTTCTTACATTCCAAGTGCCTATTTTAATTGCGCCTTTCTTTTTAAAACTTTCCGATGATGATGCTCTCTCAAGTAGCTCCCTCCCGGACATCTGAATGGGGAGCTCTTTACGTCCGAAAAAATTATTTACCTATTGGAACTCCATCATTAGTAATTAATATTTGGAAACGCTACATTTCCTGGAAACAGATACTGTAGTAGTTTTTCATTGCTTTCAACAGGATTTATCTATCGGAGTTCGCCTTCTCCTAGGTGCTTTTGGTCGCGATTTTAACGATGTATATCCTCATAGAGCATTTTTTTTTAAATATTTTTTACGCCTAAGCCTCCTCACCATGGCAAGGTATCACCTAAGAGCAGGGACTAACCGGTGGGAATTGGAAAATCGACACCAAAACTTGAAATTGCCCATGTAGGTGGTGAAAAGATTCATTGATATTGATTTTTCGAATAGCGACTGAAAATAATGTAGAAATGCTTTTAGCGAATTATGTTTTCAACATTTCAGTTACGCTACATCAGCATAAAGCAGAGCCGTATTATTTTGAATTAGTTAAATTAACATTTTTCCGCTTTAAACTGCTCGCACATTAAACGATATTCCTCTGCTTAGACGTAAACAGTGTTCGGTCTTAGAACCGCTCTGTTTTATGTATGGGCTGGGAGAGCCTTGAAGTATATATAAGTTATTTACTACGCCTAGATGTATGCATAGCTGTACCTAGCTGAAAAATTTTAATGTTTCGCGTCCGAGAAAAAAATTCCTTTCTAATGAAAATATCTACTTTTAAATGAATAATGAAAGGCGACAATCGTGTCGCCGGTTCGATTCTCGCAATTCAATGAATTTTATATCTTATAATTTACGCAATTGCTCAGATTAGAAAATGATTCCGTTGCGCAGGTTACGGATGCGCGTGCATATTCATCGACCAAACATTAATAAGAGAATTTTTTTTTCTTCTAAATTGTCATCTCCCTGACGCAGTGTGGGTTAATGCGATTTTTATCACTTCAGTTTCTTGTGTTACTGAAGTGTGAGTTATTCGCTACGTTGTAAAACCTATTTGTTTAACAAGAAAACGCATTTAAATAAACATATTGATCGCGCGCGTCCCTAGAAACGAGAGAAAAGTGCAAAAAAAAAAGAAAAAAGTGCAACAAAAACCTAGAGTCAGAAATGGATGATATTTGTTGCCGTTCCGGAAACACGTATACATTTTTAATGTAAAAAACACAATATATCAGCGGAGAGTATACACGATGCATAATGCATAATATGCAATCCGGTATGCGTGTATACATGGTTGGATTTTACGTTGATTTTAAAATATTTATCTCATTAAAACGATCATTCATTGATACGCGAATACGGTGGTGCGGTTCTTCAAAATCATTTAATGTTGATGCTCACGGTGATGTTTATATTCTTTTGCCTTCTTCGTTAAAGCTTGTTAATTTATCAGTATATTACCCTCGATAATTTTTAATTTATTGAATTTCTTACAATCGAAGTTTTTTCCGGACGCAAGTGCGAGCGCGCGTGATCCGAGTGTATAAAATACGCTGTACTGAATAATTCATGCGGCTCGGTCGCAGGAATTAAAATTTTGCGCTCGACGGTCCGACGGTCGACCCGAATGAGGAGGTGTACGCGAACAGAAAATATGTAATAAGCAAATTATGCCCGCGAATAGTGATACGGGAAATGATTACGAGACGATCGAACCACGAGAAACCCCGGAGCGAGTGGTTCGGCTCGGCTTTCGGAAATGGGGGCCGCTAATTTGTCGAGGAGAGGTTGCGAAGATGCCCAGTTCTGGAAAAGTCAGGGATTTGAGGAAAGGTTTCTAGAAGAAGCATAATGCATGTGCAAAAGCTTTCAAACGTGTACTTTCAGGTATTGTCCTTTGACTTGGTTGAAGCCGAAGTGAAGCAAATTGATGATGATAAGGTTATCAGCAGGGAGCGGAATTTCATGCGGTTCAGGATGGTGAAATATGCAATATTTATGCGCTAAAAATGGGCAAAATATACGCTAAAAACAGGAAAATATGCGCTAACAATATAGGTGTCATTTCACAGAGTGTGACGAGATCTACTTACTTTCGGCATGTAAATGTTAATTTTCGATGAATTCGCGCTAAAAAAAAAATGTAAAATTGAATGATTGTTTAAATCAAGGGAAAAAATCTTAATTTTCTGCAGAGTTTTTTTAAAAAAAAAAAATCAAATTCGTCGAAAATTTGAGAAAAAACGTGTTTTTTGTGGTGACAAATTTTACAAATTATCGAAATAATATGCTCTAACAATCGGACATTTGACGAAATACGAGGCGCTAAAACGGTGAAATATGCGTTTTAAATAGCAAAAATATGTAAAAATGTGCGTTCATTGGCAAAATATGCAAAGAAAATAGGGCTAATTTTTCTCAGAATGACCTGAAATGTAAGAGTATATTTCATAATACAAGGTACAGCGTGGCAATTCCTGGTCAAAAAGAACATTTGTGAAAAAAAAACATTGATATATTAGACATATGACTGAGTGGAATTCACAGATCGATGGCCTAAATCTTGCTCTTCATGATGCTAAGGGTGATGACGTCATAATGAAAGAATAAAGGAAGATTCGTAAGGAACTTTCTATCCAGGAATTGCCCCCAGGTTTCAGCCATTTAATGGACGCTACGGGACAAAAAGTGGACGGTCATAACTTTAGGATCATCTGATATGTTACGTATGCAGTGACAAAGTTCGTTGCTGCTTATTTACCACCTCGAGATCCTGGAAACAGTCGGAACATTTGTGTCGTGGTCCATTTCGCCCGCACGCCGCGGCCGACTAAATGATTGTATGTGAAACGAATTTTTTCTGTGGGAAAACACGTGTTCTCTCCGATCGTTGATACTGGTTATTTGTTTTTCGACTTCACGATGACGGTGCCTATTAACAATGACTGAAAGAATTCCACCTATTCCGAGAGGTTCACCCAATATTTCCTGTCATTTCGTGTCTCTTCCTTCATCGTACAATGAATAGAGTAAAAGGTAGGTGCAATTATGGACCACTCTTACTTTTTTTCTCAATAACTCGCCTCAAAATTATCCGATTTTTATAAGCAATGTATCAAAAAGTGAGGTATCTATGTAGTCTAGTCTTATGGATCAGTAGTTTCTTTTTTAACTTGGTACGTTCCCCGACTACCCCTGTTTTTGTGTAATTGAAAATTGAATCCAAGAGTTGATAATAGCGTAATCGGTCTGTAAGATTTGGGATCACTGGGGTCTTCCTAGGTTTATTGAACAGTACTTGTTTCTCATGCTTCCAACCCTCCGGGTGCATGGAGAATTTCAGACATTTCTGAATGAGTTTCAGTAGTAGCTTTGGATTTTTCGCGTGTATTATTTTGATGAGTCTGTTGGGTATTTTACCCGCCTCATTTGCTTTTCTATTTTTTAAGTTTCTAATTATGCGGTTCAGGGTATTTTCCTCGGGGAAAGCCGTAAAAAATATGAAGATGTTAGAATGAAAACCGACACTTGCCATGTTACTCCAAAGGCACAAATAGGCAAAATTCTGTACACGGGTACAGGAATATCTCTTAATATGTAATACATACCGCACATTCATAGGCGCACCAAGAGGTACAGTATCTTGCCGACTTGTGCCCTTGGAATAAAATGACAAGGGTCGGTTTTGATTCTAACCTCTTCATATATGATTAGAAAGTAGAGTTTTTGCTACTTACTTTCATTCTTTCGGGGTCCGGACGTTTCGGCGCGGGGTACTTGAAGGCGCGAATCCATTTCGGCTCGATAACTTTTTGGGACTTTTTGGCGCGAAAAGAAAAACATAGTTGTTACATATGTGACAGTTTCTATAAAAGGGGGTAACTTTGTCGATCAGTCGAAGTCTCAGAAAACGCGAAAAAAGAAAAACAAAATTTTTTAGTCAAAAAGATCAATTTTTAGATTTTGGTCGATTTCTATAGAAAAATCATCGCAGTAAGGAAGAGACAAAATTTACGCGTAGGAGAGAGAAGAGGGAGAGAAAGAGAATTATGAAAGAGACTGAGATGAGAAAAGAATGCGAATGTCTGCGTTCGCTTCTTTGTGGTTTTTCGGAGCTCACGAATAAATCCGATGTTCTGAATTGTTACCACGCAGATGAGCGAAAAATTACCTTTCCAACAAGCCCTCGTTGAGGCTGGTAACGTGATTCCGCGGCGAGTTAGGGCCGCTTGACCGAGTGGGAGAAAAAGGTGTGTCTAACTTTAAACGCGTTTTTCCCGAAAACGTGTTTTCGCGTATTCTCGTTACCCTCATCTTTGACCCCTTGTATCTCCGCAACGAAAAACGCTACAGATCTCGCCGATAGCTCATTGGAATGGGCATTCATTCCTCTATTACGTACCTGACCATAACTCAAAATTCGTCGAATCGACAAAGTTACCCCTTTTTTTACAGAAACTGCCACACTATTGTAATGGAATTCGTACTGAAAAATGCATGAAAACACGTAATAATGAATTTAATTCCACAACTAATACAGCAACACAAAACAGTAGCTAACTTGCTTTGAAAACGCACCATTTATCGCATACAAAACTAGACTATACGACGACGGCCAGCGGCCTTTATATACCCCGGTGATATCGGCGAAACTCCTTGTCGCTCTCGTTATCGATCTTCTATTCTGCTGTTAGAAACGTGTCGATCTTTTTTCGCTTATCTCGAATGTTCGGGAACGTTCGTCACAATATTGTATTTTCATTAGTCGGTTACCACAAGAAGCTGCAAATTTGTGCTTTGTCATTACTGTGCTGATAC
The DNA here is from genome assembly GCA_031841125.1 of Acanthococcus lagerstroemiae. Lineage (NCBI taxonomy): Eukaryota > Metazoa > Arthropoda > Insecta > Hemiptera > Eriococcidae > Acanthococcus > Acanthococcus lagerstroemiae. The sequence goes on from CM063110.1 coordinate 25,488,026, forward strand.
TCTTCCAGCTCCTCAAATCCAGCTTCTACGTCTGCTAACCGAAGAAAGGCGAGCGCTGTAATCAACCGAACGTGTAAATTTATAGTCGAATTAGTTTCGTATTCTTCCTCCAAACCGTACTCGCGGACTCGTTTCTGAGTATTTTGCGAAAGGTGAAACAAACATCCACCAATGGAGACTGATGGAAAGGCGCGCTGTATTTCTTTGATAACCGCCATTTCAAAATCACAGTTGAACGTGTCTGGTGCGAGGCCGTTAGTCGTATCAAGAGTCTCGATGCCTTCAAAAAGTGCACGATAAGTTTTGCCCTTTTTATTCGGCAACAGCGCATATAAGAATATAAGAGGGGGTGCGCTGCTCCAAAACGATGGATGACCCATGACAACGATAGCAATTTGATTTTATCTCTTCTCGCGCCGAAACGTCCGAAGATTATCTGGCGCCGAAAAGACCTCGCGCCGAAAGAATGTCATTGCCGAAGAGATGGCGCCGAAATGGTCGCGCCGAAACGTCCGTGAACCCATTCTTTCAATGTTCTTACATTTAATAATCATCGAAATAAATGAACTTCAAAATTTGACAAATTTCAACAATGTTAGTTGATAACATGGTGAAAAGTAAACAACTTTGCAGTGTTTAAAGAACTGAACCGGAGTACCGAAAACTGGATTGAACAATGTTGCTTTAATGTCTAGTAAAATGCTTTGAGGTTAGTTCGCCAGAAGCGCTAGCAGTAGTTCCTGTAGGGGGTGGTCCATATTTGTACCTTGTTCATAACTGTATCTTTTACTCTAATATGTCCGAATGTTGTGTTTTTGATATTTTAATTAATGTTTTTTGTTGCGCGAATTTATTCCGATCTGTGTGCCTCTACCTGTATACGTACCTGTAATTACCGTTGCCTGGGTATAAAAAGAATTTTATAGTTTTACGACGCGCGTATTTTCCACTTAAAAGCCTCTTTTTTGCTGTCCTGCGGAGATATTCTTAATGTAGGAAACGTTTAATTAGAAAGGAGGGAAAAAAAAGTAAATAGAATATCAGAGGACTAATAATGAGCCGGTTATCACTCCGCCACCGTAATTCCTATTTCATTTACTCTCTGCACTCTTATATTCTCGTTCTTTCATCTTCTTTTTTTTAATTTTTTTTTTTTTAATTCTTCGACATTCCTAGGAATCAAACGTGCATACGATGGCTTTGTTGATTTTCGGCATCGTTTGTGACGTAATTCTCGATTCTCGTCAAAGCGAAAGGAAAAATAATTTATATTCTCCGATCGTTTGGAAATTGATTTTCAGTACGGTGCGGTGGAAGCGTATATACTTACTTGCATATTATATAAATGTTACGTGTAAAAAAAAAAAAAGTTGAAGTTATTTCAACAATGTCCTTTTTCTCGTCCAAGTCAAATTGATATGATTAGTTTCCCCGTCGAAAGTATATGCACAATTTTTTTTTTATACCTGTAATCTGACCATATTTGCAATGAAGCAGTTGGGTATTCGCAAGCTCACGCAGCCTGGTGTGTTTTTTGCTCTCTGTGATTTGGTACGCAGGTATATTACGCGGAGGTACCTCTACGAGTACCTATGTAGGCATTCGCGCCGACCAGCGACCAGACCCTGCAACTCGGTGATAGCGGTCGCATTCACATCGTTTCGCTGTTTTCTGCCACGCACAATATGTGTACCTCCATTCCCGAGCCAGTACACGATTGTCCCCCCTCGTATATGTCCGATATGTCAGCTCCCCCTCATTGAGTACACTCAAAACTTTGCGGCCAGTCGATGTAGACAGAGTACAGAGAGAAAACTTGCATGTAGGAACGCGACAAAATAAATACACCCGCGACCATTCGACCTTTACTCCAGTAAACATTTCCCCCCCCCTTTTTTTCGGCGTCATTAAAGAAAAAATATTTAGCTTACAACGTGTTTGCTTTAGTAATATTTGTGGAATTGCTTATTGGAGAAAAAAAGAGTGAAGATTAAAACGTGCCTGCCAAAGGATTCACACGAAGTGGAGTATAGGCGCCCAAGGTTGTAATTACCAGTCTAGCGCGGTTCGAACGAATTTTCAATTTAATGCGATCTTCCTTTTAATAAGATTTTCAACGAATTTTAGACAAGATAGAAGGCAGAAACACGTCTCCTCTCGTTTCGGTAGCATGATTGAGATTTTTTGGCGTCGGGATACAGTGATGGGAGAGAGATCGCGGAGGTAATGGGAGCCGCGCAGTAAAACCGCGGAGGCGGATTGTGGAGAAGTTTTCGTGCGATAAAACGCGAATCAAAAGTTCATTTTTTCAATCGTGAACGAAACCTCTTTTTTTCCTGCTCTAGGTCTAAAACTGTACACGAGAATATAGTGATTATTCGACCATTAGAATGGTATTTCCGCTACTGTGTTCAGCGTTCAGAGCGGAGGGATCGTCAGTACGTTGTTAGAAATCACGAGAAGCGTTTGTGTGGAACTCGACTATATCAGTTTGGCATTCAACATGATTTCGCGGGGGGGGGGGGGGGGGCTGTGAATACGAAAAATCCCGATTGCAACTTTCTAAAATTCAGTCGATGAGGAAAACCAAATGAGTAATATTCCAAAATGGCCTCTGTCTACTTTTCAAAACTGATCAGGAGAATGAAATTACGTGGTACTCTTGTGTATACTATGTATACATGTGCCACCAGTGACACTCAGGTTGTTTAGTAGAACACTCACCTTATTGGTAGGTTGACAGTGTAGGAATGTGTGTACATATAAATTCCACCAGGTGACGCTGTAGAACGAGTTTCGAAATAAATGGACACAGGCCGTTTTGGAATTTATTTGGCTACCATTTATCAGCACGGATGAAACTGGTGAAATCACGAAGAAGTAGTAACCATCACAATACAAAAAAATATTAAACGGAGAAAAAAATACTTCACGGATGAATAATATAATGCACACATAAATATGAACAGACCACAACAAAGAAATCATTTAACGGAAGATGGAAACACCGCCCAATGACTGAAAATAGGCATTTAATTTTTTAATTTTAAAATTTTAATCACGAAGAAGCGCACGATTTGCGAGTTTCGGTCGTCCGCGCTTCCGTTTTTGACCTAACAAAACCTCCTTAGCCTCAGTTGGTACGTTTTGAAGAATTCTGAAAATTCTCTGACATGCCTGCGAGAGTCTCGAAGAAATCTTGAAGAGTCTTGTTAGATTTGAAGGAAGTCTTCAGATGCGGTTCGAATGAATTTTCCGGGGGGGGGGTGTCGGGTGCAAAAGTACCGAATAAAAATTCTAAATTGCCGAATAATTTTTTTTGGTATTGAATGTTATTGTAACTGTGATTATATTTGAACAAAAAGTAATATCAATGTCAGTAGAAAAGTATTACAACAAAAACTCGTAAAGTAACATCATGGTTGAAAAAATAATAATAATAAAAATAATTAATTTTAAGGGATAAAATTTCAGACACAACAAAAAAACTTGTTGTATAGTAACATTATGGTAAATAAAAACAATTAATTTTAAGGGGGAAAATGTTTTCAGACTACTTCTAAGCTTAAGTTACTCTTCGTTTTTTATATGGTGAGCCATTTCTGCATAGCTCTTCTCAAGTTTATTCTGTGACATATGTCTTTGTTACAATTCACCATTATAGTCATTAGTAAATTTTTCAATCGTACATTTGTCGTAGTTGTACTCAGGGGACTTTTCACTAGTTTCAGAAGATTTTTGATGAAATTCTTCGGAAATAAGCTCACAATTTTCGAAGAATTTTATCGGAAATAATTTGAGAGAAACCTCCGATAAATTCAAAAATATGTCATTGAAAATCTTCGAAAATAATCTCCGCTAATTTTCGGAGGATTTCATCGGAAATCTTCAGAAAAAATTTCCAACGATTTCCGAAAAATTTTATCAAAGATCTTCGGAAGAGATCTCTGATTCCATCGCATGAGTGGGAAATAGTCTCAATTCTTCGGGAATTATCGGAAAATATTTTTCCAAACTATTCCGATGGAGTTTCTTAAAAATCATCGAAGATTCTTCTCGGAGACTTCTGATGAAACCTGAAGATTTTTTATAAAATTTTTCAAAAATTATCGGAATTTTCCACCCCAAATGTTTCCAATTTTTTTTAATTTTTATTTATTTATTTATTTTTTAATTTATTAACGAGACATTTAATGCCTAACGGCTGTGGTCTTGGAATGGAATTACAATAGTTACAGATGGAATTATAATAGTTACAGGGTTTAGATTTTAAGGTTATAGGTAAGCGGTGAGTATACAGTTCTGAACTAGAAAATCGATTAGTAGTGGTAAATTCTGTAGCTTAAGTAGGTTGTCCGGGTTGGTGTTTCGGTGGTGTTTTCTACAGGTACAATTCTTGAAAATTTATCAGAAAATTTCTTGATGAATTTTGATGAAATTTGTTGGAAAACACCTGAAATTTTTTCTAAACATTTCCAATGAGATTCTTTGTTAATTACCGGAATTCTTGTCCAATAATTTCCCATGAAATTACTTGAAAATCATCGGAGACTCTTCTCGAAGATTTCCATTGAAATTATTTTTTGGAAATTATCGGAAATTTTCCTGAAGATTTTCGATCAAATTCTTCAAAAACCATCGAGTTTTTTCAAGAATATTTCCTATTCAAAAATTATCGGAAAATTGTCTCGAAGAATTTTGATAAAATTTTCTGGAAAACATTGGAAATTTTTTCTAAACGTTTCCGATGGGATTCTTCGTTATTTCCGATAATATTATTTGGAAGTCATCGGGGATCTTCCCTCATGATTTTCGTTAAAACGCTTCAAAAATCATCAGATTTTCCCAAGATATTTTTGATGAAATTGTTTAAAAATCATCGTAAGATTTTTTAAGAAAATCTTTGGAAAACATTGGAAAATTTTTCTGAAGATTTCCGATGAAATTCTCCGAAAATTATCAGAGATTGTTCTCAAAGATTTCTGATAAAATTCCTTGAAAATCATCCGAGATTTTCCCAGAACATTTCTGATGAAATTCTTCGGAAATCATCAATAATTTAACCCAAAATTTTCCGATGAAAATCTCAGGAAATCATCGAACCTTTTTTCTGAAGAAATGCTTCAAAAATCATCAGAGATATTTCTCCATGATTTCCAATAAAATCCTTTGGTATCGTTGAGATTTTCAACGAATTTTTCCTAAAATCATTGGTCCGATCAAATTCTTCGAAAATGATCGGAAATTTTTCGTTTTAATATTCTCGATAAAATTCCTCGAAAATTATGTTTGGAAATTAAAGGAATATTCTCGTAGATAAATTAGTTCTGATGAAATTTTTTGGAAATCATCGGAGATTTCCCCCGAGATTATTTCAACGTTTTGCAGGTTTCGTCGGGAAACATGAACGAAATGACGAAACATCAGCGAAACGCTTCACACTACCGACGAAAAAAATGAATTTCTCGTGTTTGTATACGTACTATTCATAGTTTAGAAAACCTTACTACAATTTTCCGAATTGTAAAATTTTTCCAGGAAGAACAGAAATATTATAAAATTTTTGAAATTTTGTCGAATTTAACCCAATTTACCGAAATTGCCAAATGAAAATTTGACTGGGAGGAGGGGAAATTCCTCCCCCCATTCTTCCCCCCCCCCGTCGCGCCGCCTCTGGAAGTCTTAGCAGACCTGATATGGTCTTGGGCGAGCCCAGAAGAGGGTGAATGTGTCTTGAACATGTCCAGAAGAATGTTCTACATTCTTAACTTCTTTGAAAGAATATCTTAATAGTTCTTCAAAATATCTGCAAGACTCGCAAAGAAATCTCGAAGACTTTTTCGGGATCTAAAGGAAGTATTCAGAAGTTTCAGTACATCTGGAATTATTTTAGGTGAGTCCGAAAGAGGGTTAAGGAGTCTTCAGCATATCTAGGAGAATCTGAAAGAGTGTGAACATGATTAGAAGAATCTTGAAGATACTCAAAGAGAAATACAGAGTCATAGGAAGTCTTGAACGATTCTTAACATTCAACAGGTCCTAAAAAAAAGATAGTATAGATTCTTTCAGATGCTTGGAAGAGTCTCGAAAAGTCTTTTACATAAGTAGTGTCGAACGCTCCCCAACATTCGAAATGAGTGAAGAACGATCGACACGTTTTAAAAATGGAAAAGTCGATGACGAGAGCGATAAGGAGTTTCGCCGATAACGCTAGGGCGTACAAAGGCGGATGTCCGTCGCCATACTGTCTAGTTTTGTATGCGATAAATTGTGCGTTTTCAAAGCGATTTTGCTACTGTGCTTAGTGTTTTGGTGTGTTCGTGTGGAATAAACGTCGTTACTCCATATCTCGTGCGTCTTTTAGTGCGGACCTACAAAATAATTTTATAGATTCTTTCACATGCCTGGAAGAGTCTCGAAAAGTTTTTTAAATAAATATTGAGGAGTCTTAGCTTATTGTAAAGGTTCTTTAAGAGTCTCGAAACAAACAGGTATAGTCGAGCTTGAAGGGTTTCGGAAATATCTTGAAAAGCGTCAGTCAAGTCTGGAAGAGTCATGAATGAGTTTTGAGCCGTCTCAGCTAATCTTCAGCTAGTTTTTGAAAACCTTAAAGAGCCTCAGCTGAATCTTGGAGGGTCTAAAGCATTAAAAAGGCTTAGCTAATCGTAAAGGTTACTTTCTCGCACTGAAGGAAAATGATTGAATGGTGTCTTGATGCGTGTTAGAAAATTTCTGAAAATTGTTTCCCAATTCAGAATCGACTGAGTTACATAAATTTGATAGCACACTTGGAAAGTGTTTCATTATCAACATCACTGTAGACAGCAGTGTGAATCGACTAGGACTAAGAATGTTCTCGCGTACATATCTCTTGGTTAACCATCGTCATAAGAATGATCCAAATACTCAAGCACTTTGAATTGCCCCTCCCAGGAATACTTCGTGGATTTGTCCGCCATTCTACTACATGCATCTCTTATCTTTATGTTTTCAAACGAATTTGTCGAAAATTTTAGCCAGAAGTACCATCTAATTTTATTGAAGTGAATGCTACTGTGATAAATTGACGAATGCTCGATCTCGGTATTGTGCTTTTCAAGTACTCTTTTAAATTTTATTTTTGTTCCAGTACAAGAGCTATAATGTTAGCAATTGTGCAGGAGTAAAATAACTTTGGTGATCCAGTTTTTGATCTCTCACCTACCTCAGTGAGAATGTAAAAAAATCCGTGTGAATTCCTCTGCAAACCTGCTGAAATGTGATCCGTATACTGGCCCATTTATTTAATAATAGCAATGAGGTAATTTCTGCCTATTGTTGAGTGAGTCCCACTCATGAAGCATTCTACCAGCGGTACATGAGATTCCGAAAACGATTACATCTACTGTGACACACGTTTTACTTATTTCCTGTTGCTGTGCTGTGTACTGAAATTTTATGCGAATTTACTTGAGTGACTTCGAAGAGCCGTTTATCAGTTTTGGGCTGTTTACCTGAATTTGGCAGTTAGTTAGTTTTGGGAGCCTATTGGTTCTCGGTCACGCGTCATCTCGTTGTCCGTTCATTTTTCTTTCTGCATTCCTTCCTTTTGTATGTTTATGTTCATTTTTCCTTCTTTCATCCTTCTACTTTTTCCATCGCTTTTTAGGCGTTCTGTCTGCCTGAGTGCTGTGGGACATGCCCCATCATGTTGTCCCTAATATGAAAATCCAATCCCGACCGCTGAAGTCATCTTCCGTATCTTCTCGAGGACATTTCTGGGCTCTTATCATATCCTCGCTCCTCACATCCAAACATTAATCTAACGGGGGGAAGGGCAGAAATGAAAACACACCAATAAGGCGAATTGAAAACAATGTACATCGGTAGCTAAAAATTTGTTTTTATTCTTCATTTTCGACTGTTTACAGTTGGAAAATTCGTAAGTTGCCAAAATCTTGGGATTTCAAGTCTATGAATTTATTTTGTATGCATCTATGTAGGTGGGTGGATATCACTTTCCGGAGAAAATCGAAGCCAAGAACTAGAGCTTGGATCTGGGAATCAAAATTTCGTTTCAGTTCGTGTGTATTACTTCCGAGCCAAAAGGCGAGCGAATGCAAGCATTTGGCTGTCGAAATCTTTTCTCTCCCATCTCCAACAAGTGGATGCCTTCTTTCCGAGGGAACACGATTTTTGAGAGCTACAATCTCTTCCATATTCTTTAATGACGTGTGAAGTCTCTCTTTGGCTCATTCGGTTTGCCCCAGAATATGCATTGAAATTCTGTCAGTGCGCCTCCCTTTACAACAAATGCCCTCGTTTATAGAAAACCTGATACTGAGGGCACTATCTTACTGACGGATACAAAATAGTGGGCTGGATCGCGAAGTGGCTCCAAGGCGAAACCTGTATCTGCTTACAATATCTTTCTCATAGTGTCGTGATTGGGATTTCCTCAAGACCCAGAATACGTTTGCATTTTGAACAGGTCAAGTTGTAGTGCAAGGAGTCCCGGCTCCCTTCACCCGAACTAATTTCTCTGTCCTTATAAGACCCGCGGGTTCCCTTATTCAACATTTTATCCCATCGCGTCGACGAATAACATCAGTATGGCATTCCTGAATTAGGATATATAATGTTATCGATTCCGCAACAAAACTTATCAATTACCTGCATGCGTATAATTTTGAAATAATTTTCTGTCATCGCGTTATATTATCTAGCGGATAATTACATTGTTAAAATTCCAAACTCGTTTTCAGGGAGTCCGCCTTTAACCGGTTCCGGTACGGTCAATATCTTCGTGCAAGACGTGAATGATCACAGTCCCCGATTCGAGAGAACGGATTACATTGCGTTCGTATCAGAGAACTTGCCATCTGGCAGCGATGTCATTCATATTCAAGCCACCGATGACGACTTTGGACTAAACGCCAAGCTAAGGTAAATATGACGAACCGAATACGTCAATTTCGATGGCACCTAACCCCTTAGAAATCTTTCAAGTTGAGCTTTTTTTTTAAATAAAAAATAAATAAATAAATAAGAACACAATTTATCAAATATTTACGCTCGTTGCAGATACAGTTTGCTGGGCGATCGAGTCGAGAGGTTTCAGGTGAATTCCGAAACCGGTCTTATATCGACCAAAGTACCACTAGATCGAGAGGACGTTAGCGTTTATCGGTTGACGTTGGTTGCCCAAGACAGCAGCGTTATAGAACCCAGGGCCTCGACAGTGAATGTGGTTATAAACGTACTCGATGAAAACGATAATGCCCCAGTTTTCGCCGAAACTCAGTACACCGTCTACATTCCGGACCGAACACCGACAGGTAAACCTAATGCGTTTTGAAAACGTGAGACCTTCCGAGGTACTCCCTTCTATCTCCCTCCGTGGCGCTCGATCAGATGACTTATACACGTGATGGTTTTTTTTTTTCTATCTTCACAGGTGAATTCGTTTTCGGAATGATAGCGTCGGACGCGGATCGCGAAGACAACAGCCGAATAGAGTACTCGATGGTGGGAACCGACGTCGGTAGATTCTCTTTAAATAGCAAAACCGGTGTCATTAGAGCGGCTAAAGAATTGCGATTAGACGACGGCGGCGACACGTATAAAATAACCGTGCAGGCTTCCGATAATGGAAGTACGCCGAGAAGATCGTCCGCTCAGGTTACGATTAAATTACGACCGGCCCATTTATTCCCGGTCGTGATCGCGCCGAAGGAGACGGCCTTCGTGCTGCCGGAAAACGCGCCGGCTGGAAAGGCGATTACGAAGCTGCGAGCCTCCTCGCCCAAGCTGGGCCCGGCCGGCGCGATAAAGTTCTTCATCGCCGGCGGAAACCTCGGCGAGGCGTTCAGAGTGGACGCCAACACCGGCGAGGTCGTCTCGGACGGCAAACTCGACTACGAGCTGCTCTCCCAGTACGAACTCTGGATCGAGGCCCAAGACAGCGACTCCATTCCGCTGAGATCGGTCGTGCGGCTAGTCGTCAACGTGACCGACGTGAACGACAACGCGCCCAGTTTCGAGAACCTCACCTACACAGCCGCCGTCCTCGAAGAAGAGTACCCGCCGCTGACGGTTGTCCGGGTCCGGGCCACCGACAGCGACTCCGGCCTCAACGGCAGAGTCGGCTATAGATTGAAGAACGACGGTAACAAAGCGTTCACCATCAACTCGCAGACCGGTGAGATATCAACCAACGTGAAGCTGGACCGCGAGCAAACCGACAGCTACCAGATGGTCGTCGAGGCATTCGACGAGGGCGAGCCTTCGCTAAAGAACACCGCTTTGGTATACGTCACCGTGTTGGATAAGAACGACAACCCGCCCAAGTTCACGAGACTGTTCAGCGTCAACGTTACCGAAAACGCCGAGCCGGGAGCCTTCGTCATACAGATCACCAGCTCCGACTTGGACACCGGCGAGAACGCGAACGCCTCGTTCAGCTTCGCCGAGAACCCGGGAAACAAATTCGCCATCGATGCCACCTCCGGCAACGTGACCGTCGTCGGTCCGTTGGACCGCGAGGTCGAAGACGAGTACCTGCTTAAGGTGGTCGCCGTCGACGGCTCGTGGCGGGCGGAAACGCCGCTCACCATCACCGTGCAAGACCAGAACGACAACGCGCCCGAGTTCGAGAACTCCGTCTACAGCTTCTTCTTCCCCGAGACCAACCAGAACAGCGTCTATATTGGTACCATCCTCGCTCAGGACAAAGACAAGCAAGGTCCGAACTCGTTGATCACGTACTCGCTGACCCATCCGTCCGACTACTTCACCATCGACCCGTCCACCGCCGAGATATTCTCGAAGAAACGCCTGCGCTACAAGTACTCGGCCCTTGACTCCAGCCCCGAGAACCAGTACAACTTCGTCGTGCTGGCCACCGACAACGGCAAGCCGCCGTTGTCCTCCGAGTGCCACGTCACCGTCAATGTGATCAACGCCAACAACAACGCGCCGCAGTTCGAGTCGAAGGAGTACTTCTCGCCGGTGCCAGAATCGGCCAGCCCAGGACAGAAGATCGTGCAGGTGAAGGCGACCGACAACCTGGACTACGGCGTCAACGCCGCCATCGAGTACCTGAAGGTCGAGGGCAACGACAGTGACATCTTCGCCGTCGGCAAGTCTTCCGGCTGGATCACGCTGCTGCGGTCGCCCAAAAGCACCGCGCATCTGACCTACGTGTTGACGATACGCGCCATCGATCACGGAATACCCCCGAAGTACGATCAGACCACCGTCACGCTGGTTATGTGCGGCGTCAACAACTACGCTCCGGTGTTCTCGGCCATCAGCTACCAAGTGATCGTGCCCGAGAACGAGCCCGTCGGCTCCGCCATTCTGACCATCGTGGCGACCGACGAAGACGAAGGCCCCAACGGCATGATACGTTACTCCATGCACCAGGCCGAACACGAAGAGAAGTTCCTGGTCAACCCGATCACCGGCGCCATCGTCATTCTCCAGCAGCTGGACTACGATGAGATCAACGAGTACCGGTTAACGGTCATGGCCCGCGACTTGGGTTTTGAGCCGAAAACAGCTGTGGCCACTCTCACCGTCCTGCTCACTGACATCAACGACAATCCTCCGGTGTTCAACAGTTCTGCCTTCGAAGTCAGCGTGTCCGAAAAGCTGCCTGCCAACTCGATGGTATCGCAGATCATCGCCACAGACAGCGATTCGCCCAAATACGCCGTCATCCGCTACAGCATCGTCGGCGGCAGCGGCCGGGACCTGTTCAAAATAGACCCGAAAACCGGCGTCATCTACTCGCTGGTCAAATTCGATTTCGAGGAGCGCGATCGGTACACGCTGGACATCGTCGCCACCAACCCGGACTCGTCTATGCAGGGCTCGACCCTCGTCAATATGCGCATTACCGGCGAGAACGAATTCTACCCGGTGTTCGTGCAACCGGTTTTTCACTACGACATATCCGAGTCCGCCGCCATCGGCAGTTACGTCGGAACGGTTCAGGCGACCGACCAAGACGCCGGTGCGGACGGCATCGTGTACTATCTGTTCGTCGGCTCCAGCAACGACAAAGGCTTCGCCGTTAATCCCGAGAGCGGCGCTATCACCGTGTCCAAGCACCTCGATCGCGAAACCCAGAACAGGGTAGTGCTCACCGTGATGGCCAAGAACGCCGGTAGCATACGCGGCAACGACACCGACGAGGCGCAGGTCATCATATCGATACAGGACGGCAACGACCCGCCCGAGTTCTACAACGACGTCTACGAGGCCGAGATTGCCGAGAATGTTCCCGTCGGCACCAAAGTGATCAGTGTGAAGGCGTTCGATAAGGACGTTCGGCAACAACACAACCAGTTCAGTTATTCGATTATAAACGGCAACTTCGACAAGGCGTTTAAAATCGAAACGCAGACCGGCGAAATCGAGACGGCGTCGAAACTAGACCGCGAGACGATCGCCGCGTACAGTTTGGTGGTGGCCGCCATCGACACCGGCTCGCCGCCGGAAACGGGAACGGCGACGGTGAAGATCGCGGTGACGGATGTCAACGATAACGGACCGATCTTCGAGCCTGGTTCTTTGGTCGGCTACGTGATAGAGAACGATCCGCCGAACACGGTGGTGATGACGTTGAGCGCCAAGGACCCCGACCTGCCGCCGAATGGGGCGCCGTTCACGTACACCAAGATCGGAGGCACGCACCAGCATCTGTTCGCGCTGGATAGTCAGAGCGGAGTGATCACGACGTCCCAGTTCATCGATCGCGAGCAGACGCCGCAAATCGACTTGACGGTTTGTATTCTTATTTGCATTTTGGCGTACGATGGGATGCGGGAAATGGAATTACGTTGTTGTCCGAGGTTGTAGGGGACATCGTGGACCTGCAGAGAATATCGTCGAAGTAGATCGACATTACGCAGTGATTGACGATTCGGGATACTAGAAGTTCAGCACTTACTCAAACGTGAACTGCCGGTGTATTTGGGTTTACTGAAAAATTCAGTCTTGGGATTTGTGAATTGAGCGTATACAGGATGCAAATTAAGGTGTAAATAGGGAATTTAGGATAGTGGGGACACCATACTAGAGATACTAGAACCCCAGGTATGGCCATACGCGATTTTGAAGCCTTCTGCGCTCGTCGATGCCGAATTGACTACGCGGTACGCTCTGTATAGTTGATTTGGCATCGACGGGCGCGGAAGGCTTCAAAATGGCGTATGGCCCCACTCGAGGTATGTAGGTGTCTTAACTATACCAGCTGCGAGAGTTCCCGATGAGCTCCAATTTCGGTTTTGAGCAGGGAAAGAGAACAGTGATGGTTCCTATTCTCAGTTATGTCCCACATTTTGGCTTGCAACGAAGAAGTCAGAACTGCAATATTAGAGGGTCTTTGCCAAGTGAACAGCCAACGACGAACTATAGTTAGTTGAAAACTGAGGGTCGAAAAATTGGCGGGTTAAAAATGTAAAATTTGAACTCAGTCATCTGAAGAAAAGAATTAAAGTTGCCAAAAAGATCAGTTCATGTGACTAAACTTTTTTTTTTTTTTTCTTTTCATGGGACGAAAAAGAGAGCGGTGAAGAGAATGAATGTAGAAGAGTGGTTAGTGATTAGGTATAAGATGTGTGAGATCAGTGTAAGTTAGCCTGAAAATATTTCTGACAGAAGTATACAAGGGCCAGTGGAGGACCAAGTGCCATTTTACAGTACACTCACACACAAATAGTTCTTGCGGGTTTCTAGAATAATATTTATTAGTGGTCAGGAATCACGTAAAACTTCTAAATTTAATACTTGCTTCGATTTTTACTTCTTAGTATCGAGAATAACGGCAAAATCAACACCCAATCAATCGATTTTATCAGACTCATAACTGTGAACTGAATGTAGCATACACTGATCTCCTTGATAGATATTCAACTTTCGATGCCTGTGTATTTCCTGTACAAACATATGACAGTAATTTCTAATTTTAGCAATGGCTAACAGTTAGGAGTCAATAAGGAAAACAAAGTACATAATTTGAAAGTCTATGACTTGTGGTTGTCAGAATTTATTGTGAAATGCTCCAACTCAATCCGTTAATTGCAAGAGCCATAAATAAATACTCGTTCTAATGGTTACATAGGGCAAAAGGCATACAAGCAGTGAGAAATAAATTTCTTTTAATAATACAAAAGACAAAATAACGAATGAAGTATTTCTTCCGCGAAGACATGCAGTGAAATTACTTCTGCAATTTTATCCAAATTCAGGTTACAAATAATGGAAAAGGAAGTCATTCTTTCCAATTCTCCAAATTTATTATATCTGTTGTTAGAAAAGACTTTCATTAAAGTTCCAAATTTTGGTTCATTAACAAACAGAGAGTACTTACTTTCAGTTTTGTATTTTTTCATTTTTTCTTATTTTAGTTTAAACTTGTCTCGATTCGTTTCTTCTTAATATATTTTGGTTTTAGCGAACAAAAAAATTTAAGAAGTTATTGTCCTTAATTATAATCCAAATTTTGATTTATAAAAAGCATTGTACTCCCAGTTTTGTGCTATACTAATTCAGTCTCAAATTTCTATGTATCATGAAAAGAAAAAAGACCAACTGAATGGATAGATTATTTAAATTTTAAAAATAGGGTTGCTTATGCAAATACTTGCTGAATATATAGGCACCTCCAAATTTGAATCAAAATTTGTTTGGCCTTACAAATAATAAGTAAGTGGTGGAAATATGACTTTTAATTTTGCCCTAAATTTTAATTTACTATTAATGAATAAGGAAGAAGAAAAATTGATTTCAATGTCCTCATTTCAGTTAGTTCGGGAATGTTGGAAGTTTCTGAAGCTCAGTCGGAAAAATGGGACTCAATAAAAAAAAAAAATAAAAAAAAAATTAATACAAGGAACTTCTTTTTATCAACTGAAATTTTTGCAGAGTGTAAGCCAGAATTTTTCGGGTTGACACCTCCGTGAACTTCTACATGTTCCTTATTTCCACCCAATCCCAGTCAGAATGTCAAATAAAAAAAGAGTATTTTGTCAAGTAGGAGATCGTCTCTGCTTACTGCTATTTAAAAAAAAAAAATCCAAATGTCTTTTTTTTTTTTTTTTTTTTTAAGTCTGTATTTCTACATTTTCAATTACACCTAATGACAATGTAAGTTACCGACGCCGCAAGAAAAATAAATGTTTTCATTGTTTGTAATTTTGTATCAAATTTTAGTCTATAGAGGCATCACATAAAATAATTTTTTTCTTTTTTTTATGTATGTGTGTGTTCATAATTTTGCTAAAAATTTCAGTGGTTTGCTACTTGAAAAAACATATGTAGAACATATTTTGCAACATGGTTTCAAATTACCTTCATTCATTTACTGTTAACCGTAGGTGGGTCCAAGGGAGGGGCGTTGGGGGTTAAAACCCTTCCCTTCGAACTTAATTTTTAAGTTTAAAAAATACAAAATAACCCGTCACTAGATAGTTTTCATTTAATAGTAGTAGGTATTATTATTAATGTTTTTTCCACACCTCCACCCCACCCCCTTGAGAAAATCTTAGATCCGCTTATGCTCTTATCTAAAGAAAAGTTTCTGCTTCCAAGTTTCTGTCTGTTAAATATCAATTTGTAACAAACAAACCAAACAAGAAAAAAAAACAAAAATCTGTTGGATTTCAATTTGTAACCAAAAAAAAAAATTTATTACCTAACTTTGCCCTCAGTTTTGACATATAAACCGGAAGCATACGTTTTTAGTTAGAATTGTCCTTAAAGCTTACAAATTGAAAAAAATAGCCAGGAAACAAGGTTTATGTTTCCTTTGTGCCCTCAAATTTCAAGATAAGTACAAAAAAGTTGAGCCCCTAATTTTCAAAACGACAAATACTAGTACTTGCGGTTTCTTGTCAACTACATTTTGTCAGAGAGTTGACGATATCAGTCATGTTCTAGCTTCTCAACTAACAAAAAAGAACCATAATAGTAATTTCGAATTTTTTCCGAAAAAAAAAATTTTAGGTAACTAGATTCACAAATCTTAACAAATAAGTTGCAGATTGTAGGCAAACTCCTGAAATGTTTCCCCAATCATTTTGTGTATATTGTTCAGAAACGAATCTGAGTAATATATAAACGCAATATTATTTAAGATTAGATCAAGATTCTGGCTCAAAAATTATCGAAACCTGATCTTACCCAAACGGATTTATAATATGAACTTGGAGGACACTTGGTTCCAAATCAAATCTCTTTCAAATTTGCAAAATAATCGATTTTAGTAGGTAACCAAATGAATATTAGTTGATATTTAAACAGCTATCGTAGACATATCAAACATTTTGTTTATTGTGTTTTAAATTATGTTTCAAATTTCATTATCTTGTATTATTTTGTAAAGTGGTAATTCAACCCTATTATCATTTACCCTCTAATGACACTCATGTGCGCCTGTCTGTTATCTGAGATCTTGAATAATCTTATCTTCAGTTTTTGATCATGACCAGCTTTTCGTGCCCAAAATAGATTTAAAAATGACTTTCTGTACTTTAACTAAAACATAAGTGCTTATTAAGTGACCGTCTTTCCCGAAAAATGGCGAACAGTTGTATCTATGTATAATTCTCTAATTAGCTTCTTATATTAATTATAGTCGGGAGGTACAACAACGGAGGGGGGGGGATCCATGTGTGCCAGGGCACTCACTCAATTGTGATGGGTATCCCCTGCAAAGAATAACGTTTTGATTTAATTTTTTTTCTGTCATCGATAGGCATCATATTATTATGCTAGTAGTTACAAAAGATAGAATACTAGAACAAGTTCCTAAATCCTGGCATTTTCTGTCTAAACCATTCGCTTTGTGCATTTCCTGTTCAGTTCATGTCCCTGTGCACTTTCTGATCAAGTTATATCCCCGTTGTTTTCCTGTTCAGTCCGAGTACCCGTGGTTTTTTCTGTTCAGGCCACTACTCAATAATTGTTTTCCTGTTCGAAAATAAAAGCTGTCACCAGTTGAAATCGAAATCGAAATGCAAAATTTCTAAAACCAATAATTTATGAAATGCAAAAATCGAAATGCACAGAGCGAATGGCTTAAACAGAAAATGCCAGGATTTGGGAACTTGTTTTAGTATTCAACCTTCCGTAACTACTTATGCTCTTAGTACCCACTCATAGTATAAGTTTGTTGCGCTCCTAGTTATAGCAGACTAGGGTTATTCTTCAAAAATATTGATATTTCAGTCCCCAGCAGTTATCTCACAAGTTATTAATGATATATACATTTTTTTTTTTCGTTGATAGATATGACTGAATTCTACTTTTTCAAGCTTTCAGAAGTAAATTTAATCCACTTTTAATGGATCAAAATAAGGTTAAAAGAACACTTTTTGTTTGCTATTGCCTTTCGAGCTGGACTTTTTCATTTGTCCCTCGGCCTTGCATTCATCATTTTGATTGCCATGCCAAAATACAGAATCCCCTCACTGTCGGTCCAATCGTACCAATATGTTACACAGAACGCCTTTTAACGACTCCCATCAAAAAATTTCAAATACCGTCCATGAAAAAACATACTTAAAATATTAACATTTTTGAAGAATGACCCACTTTATGGACCATATTGGCGATTCGACATTTAAACCAATTTTATAACAATGAAGCGGTAACCCCTCTAATTATCTATAACTATGATTATAAGAAGAAAATGGACGTAAAACTATATCAAATGTGAATGCATCGTTGGATAACGGTCAGTTGCCCTTATTTATGATTTATTAATCGTTAGTACACTCAATTTTCAAATGTTCAGTCGTAAAATATCAGTGATATAATTAGAATAATCATCACCTTATCAACAACCAACTTTCGATCTTATTAAAGCGAAGCCAAATAATAAAGAATAGTTTTTATTAGGTTCTGGTTTCCATGACTCTGCAAGCCCATGTCTGTGAAGTATTTTTGATCTTTTAGTCTGTTTGTTAATCCGTAGCACTTTTTCTCTTCTTACAAGTTACCATTGGGTGGGTAGATGTCGTATAAAACACTACCGGAGTTTCATGACGCGGGAATTTAGGGTACCCTATTCAGGACCTACTGCGATCCTACGGCATAAGCACGGTCTTTGTACTATCAAGAAAATGATTCCTCTTATTAACTCGATATCGCGTTGCAACAGATCTTTTCACATAAGGGTGAATAGTCGATCTGAAGGTGGGGCTCATAGGACCGCTAATGAGTATCGGAACAGTGCCGAAAATTCTTTGATTTATATGATCTTTCAGTCCTTGGAGGGCTTTCAGTGAACTTGGGGTGGTCAAACTGTGCCTGCATATTTTCATCAATCTTTCGACTGTGATACTATTTACTACTCCTTCCGCTTACAACATCTTCGCAGAATAAATCGAATTAACGTTGTCTTACAACGCCGACTCTACAGCCCGTGTACTTAATTCTTTTCCTGTTCTCTATTTTCAGATTTCGGTCGAGGACAGCGGCGAGCCCAGAATGAAATCCACCCACACAGTGAAAATCTTCGTGCAAGACCAGAACGACAGTCCATCTACTCCTCGTTCCGTCCACGTCGTCGTCCACACATTCAACGAATTATTTCCGATCGGCAAGATCGCGGACGTACGACCCAACGACCTCGATCTGGTCGGCGACTACCGATGCCGTCTCCTGAACGACGTCGTACCGCGAGGCGTCCTCAGCATACCGATCAGCTGCGACCTGCACGCGGCCAGAATAGTCCTCGGC
The DNA here is from genome assembly GCA_031841125.1 of Acanthococcus lagerstroemiae. NCBI lineage: Eukaryota > Metazoa > Arthropoda > Insecta > Hemiptera > Eriococcidae > Acanthococcus > Acanthococcus lagerstroemiae. Next base: position 25,506,758 of record CM063110.1, read on the forward strand.
AGCGGGTTCGCGTTCAGCGTGCTCGGCAACGACGGCAAGCACGCCGACATCGTGTCCACTGTCACCGTCGAATTCCTATCGTTCAGCAACCGCACAGTCGAGAACAGTCTGGTCGTTCGCGTCGAGAACATGACCGCCGTCCGCTTCCTGTCGCGACACTACAAAGAGTTTCTCGACCTGGTGAAGAACGTTTCCGACAACGGCGACTCCCCGTTCCTATACAGTCTGTACGACAACGAAGACGGCCTCGAGGTCGCGTTGGCTGTGCGCGACGGCGACGACTACCGCGACGCCGAGTTCGTGCGACAGCGTCTGCTGAAACGGCACGGCGCGCTGAAGCAGCTCTTCCAGAGCCACGTCATCGTCGGCTACTCGCCGTGCAAGAACAGCGTCTGCGAGAACGGCGGCGCCTGCAAAGACGAGATGATGATCATCCCGGAGACGGTGATTACGGACAGCCAGTCGCTGGTCTTCACCTCGCCGCTGGTCAAGCACGACTACACGTGCTTCTGCGCGGACGGCTACACCGGCAAGAAGTGCGAGAAGCGGCAGGACCCGTGCTCGCCGAACCCGTGTCACGCGGGCGGCACGTGCCGCAAGCAGAGCGCCGGCGACTTCCAGTGTCAGTGCGCGCCCAAACGCGAAGGGCCGCTGTGCGAGATCGCGCGCGTCGACAAGTGCGACGAGAATCCGTGCCAGAACGGCGGGTCGTGCCGCGAGAGTCCGGACAGCTCGAGCTACTTCTGCCTGTGCCGGCCCGGCTACCGCGGCAACCAGTGCGAGCTGGTCGCCGACTCGTGTCGCCCCAATCCGTGTCTGAACGGCGGATTCTGCGTAAGCCTGAAGCCCGGATACAAGTGCAACTGCCCGGAAGGACTGCACGGCCGTCACTGCGAGAAGTCGACTTTCGGTTTCGGCGACCTGTCGTACATGACGTTCGCCGCGCTCGACTCGAACACGAACGACATATCGGTGACGTTCGCGACGGTTAAGCTGGACTCGCTGCTGGTGTATAATTACGGCCCGCAGACCGGCGGCAGATCGGATTTCGTAGCGCTGGAACTGGTTAATGGGAAAGCGGTGTTCTCTTACGGCGGTACGAGGACGGCGATTACTTCCATCAGAGTGCCGCAAAATTCGGCCGACTCACTGGCCGATGGAAATTGGCATAAAATTACGGCTACACGCAACGGCCGAGTCGTATCGCTGAGCGTGGCCGTATGCACGGAAAACGGAGATAGTTGTCAAGAATGTAAACCCGGAGACGTATCATGTTATACCGACGATACCGGTCCATCCGGGTAAGATAATCTTTGTTACATTCATTTCATCCCCCTTCGCCTTTCCCCCTTGTTGGCACCATATTTACACATGTTTTGTTGTTATAATGATAAACCCTCAGTCTTTCTCTCTCTCGTTCTCTCTGCGATATGGAGAAGAACCGAACCTAACTCGGAAGCAGTCTCGAATTAATGATGTGTGCATTTCGGGTTTGTCCCCCCCCCCCTCTCCGCAAGCGTCGCGCTGACGAATTATATAAACGAATGGCGATGGCGTTTAATTCTTCTTTGCCGTTTCCACACGAATGACCATTCAACTGGGGAGGGAGGGGGGGGGGAGCTTGAAACAGAAAAGCATATTGATACCTTATAGCATAAACCTACTCGTGCATTCGTATTATTCTGATATTTCTGTTATAATAACCCGTTCGCTTTCTCTGCTCTCTGTGTCCAGGACGCTGAATTTCAACAACAACCCGTTGTACATCGGCGGATTGGCATCTTCGGACGCGATTCTGGAAAGACCGGGTCAGGTACATTCGGACGACTTCGTCGGTTGCATGCACAGCGTCTCGATTAACGGCCGCCAGTTGAATCTGAGCCATCCGATCAAGTCGTTCGGTGTCGAGTCGATGTGCAATCGCTCGTCACAGAGCCTGTGCCAGAGCTATGGGAACGGCGCGGACGGCGGCTCGATCTGCGGCAGCGGCAACTGTTTCGACCAGTGGAAGCGCGTCAGCTGTATGTGCGACGAGTCGGCGGCGGTGGCTCCCAATTGCAATTCCGCCCTCGAACCAGTTACTGTCAGCGAAGGCGGCTTCGTCGAGTTCCGGGTGTCGGAGAAGCACCGTCGGCTGCAACTGCTCGAGTACATGTACAGCGGTTCGACGCTGTGGCATTCGCGGTACGCCGGTACCGGCGATCGGTCGCGGCGACAGCTGCTGAGCTACGGTGAGGAGACGGCCGCGTCGCGCAAATACGTCGCGCTCACGTTCCGCACCATCAGTGCGAACGGGGTGCTGCTGTTCATGGCCACCGATACGGACTACACTGCGATCGAGGTGAGCGCGCTTGAGGGGTTCGTTTTGAGTACGGCAGAGTTGCGCTGACGATGCGATGGTGTATTATTTCAGAAAAAAGAACTTTATTGTGGGACTTGATGCCCACCCCTGCAGGTGCAATAATCAAATTTAGTTTTTTCTTCAATTTTCCCCTTCCTCTCTTCCGTCCTCGCCTTTCAAGACTTTGTAGCAATATTGTACTGCCCACATCGAATTTGTAACAGCACCTCTTCCCTCATTCATTATCTAGTTTTCAATGGGCGCGTTTTCTTCACTGTTACAAATGCGCTTATCACGCTTCCCGTGACGTCACAGAGTGAGTTACTGTTAGCAAAAGTACCCGTCTTTGTTCCAACAAATGTATCGACTCCTGTAAGAAAAAGTGAAAAACACGGAGCAAAGATCAATACGTTACTACCTGAGAATACGAAATTTGTTAGAAACCAAAAGTACATATCATTATTTTTAATCCAGAAGGTTCTGAGCAGTTGGTAATAAACTTCTGGTTTCTAACAAATTCCTTATTCTCAAGTACTGACATAATGATCTTTGCTCCGTGTGTTTTTCTTACAGCGTTACAGTAGTCGATACGTTCGTTGGAACAAAGACGGGTATTTTTGCTTACAGTAACCATGCAGTAACTCAGCACTCCGTGACGTCACTAGAAAACGCGTCCATTGATGTTGGAATGCTTAGCGGTATGAATAAAAATGGAGCACTTGTTCATAAGTAAAAGGTAGAAGAAAAAGCAAATGCTTTAAAAGCAGTTATGATCGTATTGATATGGATTGATGTGCTTATACTACAAGCAAGTCCTTCAAGTAAATAAGCAAATCCTTCTTGTATGTGCCAGTTGAAACCTGTTAGAATGCGTTGCTCGTTGCTCTAGTTTGTTTCGAATGTTTTTTGCCAGTAATCATTGAAGATCAGTGGATGTTGTGTTCATTTGTTGTTTAAATGTCTCTCATTTTATTGGAATTGCTCTCGTGTTTTTACTATTGTAATTTAAAAATGTCTAGTGAAAGTGAAGATGTGTTGGTGGATTCATTATTTCTGAATACCTCTCTGATGGAATCCCAGATCAGCTACATATTTGCATTCTTTGCACTGCTTCGCTGTTCTACGGAATCGGCCGAGAAATTTTCCACCATCCAATAAAAATTTTCTTCTTCAAAACGAAATAAATTAAAATCACATACTTGAGGAGAGGTATGAGGCTTATAAAACTTGATTTTTCGCAAATTTACAACTTCAGCCATATCAGCTTGATCGAAACAAAGAAACAACTGATTTGCACAATAGTAAGGTTACGTATGAGTAGCATCATTTATTATTTTTTTTTTTTAGAAGGAAATGCTTTTAATTCGAAGAAACTGCTTTCTTTTATTCATATAAGCAAAGCCTCTCTGTTCTAATAGCATTTGCTTTAGATCATCAAGTAAAAGCTTTTGCTTCAAATTTTTATTTCTACAACTGGAAGGATTTGCTTCTTATTCTGCGAGGAAAAGGTAATGCTTTTACCGACTTCTTATATTATTCATACCGCTAAATGTTAATTTAGTAACTATAATGGTGACTAGAACTGGTAAGTAAACCACCAAGGGGATTGAAGCTGTTGTCTGGAAATATTGAATAAGTGTGAGCATTCGAGTGTTCCGATGCGCAATCAGTTACCCTCTAGTTACCCAGTTACCCGCGGAAAAGTTACTCATTTGTTACTCTCGGGTTACCCACAAATTACTCTTGTTCCCCTTTAGTTACTCGAGTAACTGGTGGGATTTTGCGTATCGGGGTATGCAAGAATACTCTCTGAAAATACCAAGTGCAGAAGAATTTCCACGAGAATTCTGGGATTAGGTTCGAACATTTTACATCCTTACGAGTTATCCATAATTTAGATTTTCATCAGTACTCGGTGATGTACCATATCGAGAAGTATGGGTATGACTTACTCTCCCCTTTCCTCGTATTGCCATTGAAACTCTTTCAGAGCTAACCTCGTTTTTTTTGTCCCCCCCCCCCCTCAAAGTACTCTTAGCACGTAACAACTGTACCGTATAGTTAGCTCCATTATGAAAATTTCGCTGTTTCAGATCTTTTTTGACCTCTGTTAGTTTCTGTTTTTAGCTCTTTCAGAGTTCTTCTAGTTCTTTTAAGCTCCACCACACATTGTAAATATGGCAGTGTGCCTCTTGTTAATCCTTCTGTTTGCCGCTGGGCTATGTTTTCCCAACAGCTTTATTGAATGATTAAAATTGAATACAATTCACGAGATGTTTTCATGATTGAAGAGCGTTTTTCCAAAAGATGATAAGACCAAAAAGAAAAAAGATTTTAAAATAATTGAAAAAAATTGTTGGATGCGTTTGGGTGAAGATATTTCGTCTGTATGTACTCTTTTTGCGTTGGAGAGAACAGGTCATTCCTACATTGACCCATGTTACAACCATTGCTCTAACTTAAGTGTGTGAAGAGGAGAAGAGGTCAAAAAATTGTTCTTTAAGACCTTAGCATATTATGGCATGACGATTTTGGAAAATTTGCTCATATCCCACTTCTGGAGTATAATACCTAAGTACTGTCTTCAGAAAGCTTTTGTATGGGGAAAGGTACACCATAACACGAGGCAAATAGACCAAAATACGAGGCAAATGAATATTCATTTTGTTATGCTACATAGTACGTGCAAAATACATCATAAAAAGGTGATGTTCAAAACATTTAATAGAACAGAAATACTGAATCACTGATAAGAAGTAGGTCTTGAGCATATGTTTTGGAAAAACGAAAATAACGGCTCCGTTTCACATAGCCATAGAAAGAATACAGTTGTAGATTGAAAGTTGCCGCTTGCACCAGTCAATATAGCCTTAGCCTCAACATACAGGAACGCTCTAATCGCGAAATTTCCTCAGTGTGACTTTTATCACGTTTTGGAAAAACGCTTTTCAATATTGCAACGTATAGCCAATAGAGTATGTGATAAATTGAAACCGATGGGGCTCATGCATTTGAGAGAGTGACTTACAGTGACATTTTCATCATCGTTGTCGTATTTATCCCTGATTTTTTTTTTTTTTTCTTATGTAACACCCATTACCGCAAATCGTTGACTTAGAGTGGGGGACTCATAAGGGGCTGACAGGTATTAAAATAATGCTAAAGATTTTTTCCTCTCGTGCAGTTTTCCAGTCTTCTAGGCGAGGGGGAAGAGCGCTAAGCTACGAGCACCTTCCCTTTGCTTGTAGTAACACTTCTTTGATTTCCTGTACATTGTATGAACCTGCACGTTTCAGGAGCTCTCTTCCAAAATTTATGTCATATTTATTAATCTGTAATCAAAAAAGCGAGTGGGAATTATTTAAAAGACCTTGGAAATGCAAATTTTACAAAAATTAATTTCTCTATAAACAAGTTAACTTTTTTAGCCATTCAAAGTTGGATTTAGCTCCCTCTTAGCTCTTATAATAGATTTTTCCACCTACTTCGTTTTTCCCTCACTTTTTTCATTTTTTTAAAGCTCTCACTTCAGTGTCACTTAACTGCTAAAGCTGGCATGTTACTAAAAAGAAAGAAAGGAGAAAATAAAAATAAAATTTCCTCCCTGTATTCGGTAGCCGTATCAATGAAAAAGCATTTTAAGATTCCATTTATATAATCAGATATTTTAAGACTCCATTCTGCTCACCTTTGACTGACTACTTCGCACCATCGTCTTTGTATTTCAGTTCAAAAAGTAGTGGCTGGCGAAACTACCTCAAATCTCATTTAGCCGTTTATTCCACTCAACTTATTGTTTATGAGGACTCTATATAGTTACACATGAGTACAATCTATCCGCCATTTTGTTTGCAAGTACATAGTAGTTTTAAAAATCAACCATGTTTCAAAAATGACTAATTTCTTGAAACTTTGCATAAAAATATGGTTTCCATACTCCAATTTTAGTAGCATATGAAAATCGTTATTTATTATTCTGGTAAATAATTTTTGTCATTTTTCATAAATTCAGTTTGAAAATTAATACAGAAAGCAAGAAAATTTTTAATTTTATGTTTAGAATTAATTTCTATAATATAGAAACCAAAAGTTGGAAACGTTTATCAGTTTCCCAGAAAACTGAAATTTTTCTTTTTTGCGAACAAAAAGGGAGATTGATTGTATCCATACGTCTTGGGTTATACTAATGGCCAATGGCCGACGTAGGTCTGTCTCATAATGGAGAACTGTGAACGTGTTTGAACATCCTAATACTCTGCTGGGCACGTGTAAACACGTTATATTTTCTCTCAAGCTAATAGGCACTTTGTATTCATTTTTTGGTTCTGTATGCCTACATGTGATTATCCACTCATTTCCCTCAGATGCTACTTTAATTTCCTCAGTGTTGGTATCAGAATTGTATTACTTCAGTATTTACCTGAAGATAGATAGCAGAATTATATCAAGCTGATATTGACTTGACTCTTTCATAACCTTATGAAAATGTTACAGCCGTAATATTGTGGAGATACCTGACGTTCGGTTATTGTCTTCATGATAGGTATCACTATGATGTTAACACACTAAGGCAGAGAGATGTTTCTGTATATCACGCTTATCCAGCTTTACAGTAATTTTTCATCCTCAGAACCCACGCCCACAGTCTCTCAGTCTCCCAGGCGTCACGGTCCCAGCGGGGCTTGCAGCCCCTTCCAATGTTTTCTTCACTGATGAGACTACACCAAAATACATTCTTTGATAGTATTCCAAAATCCAGACGAGACTTTCTTTTACTGGCTGTTTTCTGTAACTCATGATTGCATGCTATTGTACTTAGGAAACTGAAATTCGATGAATAGTTGCGTTTCTCATTCATAGGCGCGAATAAGGAACTTGGGAGCCTAGCCTCCCCCTCTAAAAAAAATGAAGAACTATACAAGTGAAAGGATTTTTATCATTATTTTGATACTTGTTTGCTCTCCATGAGCCCCCGTCTCTCGCTCCAAGTCAGCTACTTGCGCTTATGTTCTCTCATAGCATCTGTCTCAAACTCCACTACTTCCTTTTAAAATTAGAACAGCTTTACTCATTAACCACGAAGTTCAGTAGTCATGTTCTTAACTTTATTTCCCCAAACTATTACCAGTTTTACATATTTTGGTTTGCATGTAGATAAGGTATGTTCTAAAAGTTTACTGGTTTCGGCTAGTGCCTACGTGTATTATTGAATAGCCAAAAGTCATTGAAGTATCCAATTTCATGATTTCAACTTGACCAGTAAAACCAATTCCTAAAATTGTATCTGAATACTAATTGACTGATACCCTATGTTGCATCATGTAATACCTACCCACTATATGAGTCACACTAAATCAGGAATCCGTGCTTTTTTCTGTAAATTGGTACATGGGAGTGTATCTATACGCATAAGAAAAACAGTGAACTTCATCTTGTAGATGTATACCTACCAATTCGTGCATTAATTTATGACTGTATACGTATTAAATTACTGCCTCATGTTAACTAATTTTATGAATGTTTTCAGATGATAAACGGCCAAATTATCTATCGTTCGAAAGTCGGTAAAGGATTACCAGTCAACATGTCGGTAGACTCGAATGAAATATTGTCGGATGGGCAGTGGCATCAGCTGAGGCTGCAGGTTGACCAACGTATTTTAAGAGTCTACATCGATAACGAGAAAGTAGGCGAAGAGCTGGATTCCGAAAGTGTGCACAATTTCTTGGACCCGTATCTGACTGTGATTTCGTTGGGTGGATTGCGTAAGGAGTACTCAAACTTGAATGACTTCACCGCAACTTGTGAGTATTTTTTCTTTAATTGCCTAGGTAGTTCAGTATTTGATAAAATATGTTGCACCTCTTGATAAAGTAGTACCTACAGCTAATTAAAAATTGAAATAGGGTTCAGTCAATCTGAAAAAAATTATTGCCCTCGACAGTATCAGCGGAATCTTCCTAGCTTGTCATCCAGTGTGGATTTATTTGAAAATGTGAAAACTATTAGCAAATCACTATCGAATTGAATGGGAGGGGGAAGGCCACTGATCCTTCATTTCTGTTGATCAGTCCTTCGCAAGATCCACCATTCTTAGTTGACTATTGTGTCATGCGAAAATGTAATGTCTGTCTGCCAAAGCATAGCTAAGCTAATATAACAAACATAGAGGGATACTTACTTCATTTTTTTCTTTTCTTCCTTTCTTATACTCCTCTGTGTCACCACATCATTGTACTTTCAGGATGGGTATTCTATTTTCAATGTAGTATATATTATTTGTATACCTACATTACTTTAAAATCTAACGTCACATTACTATGCATCTCACCAATACCTAAATATTCTTTCAGCATTCTCCGGATGCTTTGGTAACTTCAGTGTTAACGGCGAAATTCAGCCATTTGCTGGCGGTGGCAGTATATTCAGCGAAGTTTTATTACACGGAAAAGTGTCGATCGGATGCACGGGTCCCATAATAAGCGGTGCCGTATCCAATCCAGACCCATTGCGAATCGGAGTTTCGTTGGTAGTTGTTTTCTTCATGACCCTGTTGATCGCCATCGTTGTCAGCTTCATGGCGTTCCGTCTCCGTCGACAGAAGAAAGAGAAACCTTCAGTGGGTCATCTGAAGCAGAATGGTGATCCAAATATGGTGAATAATGGTGGCATACTGTCGAGCGCCGGCGACGTGATACGAGCTGGACTACACCCAGAGTCGGCGGTGCCTCCTTACATGACTGATAATGGAGATATAATACGAGGCGTTACTGGGCATCATATGGTGGCTCCGGAACTCATTTCTAAAAGGTACTTTTGGATCACACTAACTGACCGTTTAATAAGTCATCGTTTTCAGAGATACCTATCGAATAAGAAGAAACACGAGGAGTGTGTTCTTAATGTTAAAAATAACCAAGACATTGAACGTTCCCAATTTTTCTTCTTGTTCAGCCATGAACCGCCATTTTCTTTTTTACCATTATCTTTTATCAGTGTTGGTTGAGAACACCGTTGTTCTTCATTTGAGGTAATCATTAATGTGCCATAAAGAAAAGGCGAATTAATATGATCACGTTATGATCATTAGGATACAAGTTATCTCACTACTGGTTGCAGCGTTACTTCCCCAATGATACTGCCGTATGATATTGTGCATTGGAAGCGCACTGTGCTATGTCAGTCTGATATCTTAAGAGTGAAATCAGTACCATATCAGCTTGATACCATTGTGGTCTCTGCTGTGAATATCAGCTTAGGTAGTACCATGGGAAATGTAGTATACAAGTTGAATATGACTTTGCTTCACTCTTAATTGAGCTGAATATTAGTGTTAACTCAGACAGTTTTATTTGGTAGTTCTGGATGATGATCTTGCCAAACAATTTCATACTCACGTTTAGGTTCGAAATTATGGTAACTGCCTGTCTTAAACAATAGCAATCACTTAATTAATTCCAGTGATAGTGTGAAGACCACTCATGCTAATTTATTTCGTCAATTTCGAGTCAAATGGATTTAACCCTCAAATTATACTGTTGTATCTAAGTAGAAATATTGTGATGTTATTTTTCATGCCCTGTTTTAATCACACTGTTTTTGATAACAGCAGGTACAAGGATCAAGAATTAACCGCTATGGAGCACATGCAGCGATCTCAAAGGCCCGACATTATCGAACGTGAAGTCGTTGGAAAGTCACCCCCACCACGGGAAGAGCATCATCCTTCCATGCCTCAAGTTTCTCACCATCCGCGTGACAACAGCCAGTCTCACGGTGATAATGATTTTCCTGAGCACTATGATTTGGAAAACTCCAGTTCTATAGCTCCGTCGGACATCGATATCATATGCCATTACAAAAGTAAGTTGATGTACAGTAGGCTTATTATTTCGTTAGAATATTGCTGTATGATTCGATTCAGTATGAAAATCTGTATCTATGGGTGGATCATTTTGGGGGTAAGATCACTTGGATTTACTATTCAGTGTAGTAGATAGTGCCGCTGTGAAAGCTCTCATATAGTGTAGAGTGTGAAAGGTGAGGTAGATCGAATTTTAAATTTATTTGGACCATTTGGAAAAGTGTTGTAAAAAACAAAGTTACTTGAGAGTAGGTATAGGTAAAATACCTCCTCAGTAGGTTCAACGTATTAACATTAGGTTATGTGAAAATAAAGTTACTTTTATGACACGAAGTGTTTTCATGCTAGATTTTGGACTGTGATTCTTGTATATAAAACTTCTGTAAGCACTTCAGTAACTATTGATAGGCCTACATTGATGGTAATTTTATATTGATGATTTTAATCATTAGAGAGCTCAGTGCAAGAAGTAGTTAGATCAGTTTTCTTACAGTATCGAGGTATGCTAATTACGATCAGGTCGGTTGTGGTGCAGTCTGTCTCTACAATAAGATAGGTAACCATTCTTTGCATTGAGCCCTCCAATCAAGAATATGCAACATTTCAACTAGGTAGCAAACGTGTTCGTAATTTTGTCAAAACGAATCACATGTTCTGTCAGATGTTAATTGGTTAACTCGAGTCAAGTTCACCTCATGTTTCACCACACGCTGATGCGTGCGATTTTATGAACATCAATTGGGATCGAGCATCGAAAGAGTCGTCTCTTAGCGGACAAAAATGGAAACGTTGAAAGAATGATTATCTATACCATTCAATAGAGATGATAATGGAAAAAGGAAAACCATAACTTTTTTTTCCCTATATTTTTTTCATTTTTCTAAAATTATTAGATAATAATGTGAAGATATTTGGAAGTGTAGTAATATGTATTTAACGTGACACAAATTTTTCTCTTTGGCATTTGTCATAAAAAAAAAACATTAATCATCATGATTACTTTACCTCTGCTGGTCGGAGAAAATATAATTTTAAGAGCCGTACCAAAAATTTTCGAAATCTCCAGCAGCATTATGTTAAATATTTTTAAAATGCGAAAAAAATCATGAAAATTGCTTTATTTACACTTCATTTCGATTGCCATGATTATTCTTTCAGATTCTTATCACCTACCGCGATATTAGCGCGCTATACGTTCGCCCGGTCCGAATCAAATTGCTGACGATTCGGGCTGGACATCCGGTAGGAGCGCTACAAATTTGAAAAAGGGATCAGGACGATTTTCCTGTTTGAATATTAATTGAGTTACCTCAAAATAAGTTGAGAACGAAGCCATTTAGCTGGAAAATTAAAATAACAAAATTTGTAGAGCGTACAATTTCCTATAAGTTACTTTCTTTCATAAAAATTGATGTCCAACGATTTAAGGAAAGCTTCCGTAGTTTTCAACTTACCAGTTCTCATATTTGATACATGTTGATTAGCTGTTATTAAAAACAGTGTTAACTGATTAATTTTTTTCTGAAGCGAACAACCCCTTTGTGCTTTTCTGATCCTACAGCACCATTTCTAGTTAAAATACTAACAAACATTTTTGTTTACTGTATAGGTTACCGAGACGGAAACAACATCCGAAAATACAAACTGGCTCCGCCGCATTTACCTCACCATCCCGCTCTGTATCATAAACACAATATACAACACCGGCATTCTCCGCTGCACGAAACCGGCTTTACCGTCCACTCCAGGGGCAGCTCGCACTCCGTCCATCGACCACCTCCGGTCTCTCGGGTCGAATCACCGAAGCAGCTGAATCTGCAACACCAAAGTACACCACTGGCTAGACTCAGTCCTAGCAGTGAACTCAGCCAGCAGATGCCGAGGATTTTAACGTTGCAGGTGAGATTATTGTGAGATTGTAACTGCGTGAGGATCAAATGTGGGTACTTCAGGTCTGGAAAACGAGTCAATTTTAAACCAATTCTACTTTTTGAAAAGTTGATGTCTTAAAATTTCAGCTCTTTGATAGCAAGGTTCAACTCAAAATGTGTAACTATACAGGGTTATGCAAGTCAACACGCACCATAGGAAAACGCCGTTTGGTGCGTGTTGATGTGAATAGGTGAATAGGTGAATATCCTACCTGAAGTTCGAACATGATGACTGCACCAACGTGTGCACCAACTCGGCGTAGTTCTCCTGAGTTTTTGTTATCCTCTTATCCTTTTTAAGAGCGTGATATTTGGGTTGCCGAAGGGTTTGTTTGAAGGTAGCGATTCGCAGATTAATTTTGAGCGTGACGTTTGGGTTGCCGAGGCGTTTGCTTGTAATAATGAGGTACACAACGATGCAACGGGACAGACCGAAGAGTTTCATCGGAAATCTTCGGAGAAAACTTCCAATTTTCCAACAGATTTCATTGAAATTCTTCGAGAAATTTTTCCGTTAATTTTTGAAGTATTTCATAAATTTTCCTAAAATCATTGGAGATTTTTTCGATGATGTCCAATGAAATTCTTTGAAAATAATCGGAAATTTTCCCTTAATATTTTCGATAAAATTTTTGGGAAATTATCTTGAATAGTCGAAAGAATCTCCTCGAAAATTTCTCATGAAATTTTTTGGCAATTATGGAAGATTCCCCCCGAAAATTTCTAGTGAGAGTCTTCAAAAATTGTCCGTAATTTATCCTGAACATCTTCGATTGGGTATCATCGAAACTTTTTTCTGAAGAAACCCTTCAAAAATCATCAGAGGTACTTCTCAGAGATTTCCAATATTTGGAATGATTGCAGATTTTCTCTAAAGTTTCCAGAGAAATTCTCCTGAATTCATCGAAGTTTTTTTTATTCAATGAAATTCAATGAAACTTCTAACTTCTTGAAAATGATCGGAAAATTTTCCTTAATATTTTCGATTAACTTCTTCGGAAATTATCTTCGAAAATCAGAGGGATCTTCTCGAAAATTGTTTAAGAAATTCTTTGGAAATTATTGAAGATTTGTCTTGAAAATTCAATGAGATTCTAAGGAAATTATCGGAATTTTTTCCCAAAAATTTCCGATAAAATTCCTAAAATTATTAGATTTATTCCGAAGTTTTCGATGAAATTCTTCCAAGATTATCGAACATTTTTCCTGAAAATTTCTGGTAAAATCCTTCAAAATCTGTCGGAGTTTCCCCAAATATTTCTCAAGAAATACTTCAAAAATTATCGGAAAATTTTTTCGAAGAATTTTGATGAAATTTTTTGTAAAACATTGAACATTTTTTCTATTAGATTTCCGATGAGATTCTTCGGAAATTGTCGGCATTTTTTCCCAGTTATTTCTAATGAAATTCCTTGAAAATCATAGGATTTTCCCTGAACTTTGCTGATGAAAGTCTTCTGAAATTATCGGTAATTTATCCCAAAATTTTCCGATGAAAATCTTTGGAAATCATTAACTTATTTTTCTGAAGAAATTCTTCAAAGATCATCAGAGGTACTTCTCAGTGATTGCCGATAAAATTCTTTCGAATAAGTGTAGATGATTTTCTCTGAAACTTCGAAAAAAATTCTCCGAAAATCATCGCAGATTTTTTTCAGTGATGTATGATAAAATTATTTGAAAATAATCGGAAAATTTTCCTTAATGTTTTCGATAAAATTCCTCGGAAATTATCATGGATAATCAAAGGAATCTCCTCGAAAATTTCTCATGAAATTTTTTGGCAATTATGGGAGTTTTTTCCCGAAAATTTCTAATGAGATTCTTCGGAAATTGTCGGTAATGTATCCCGAAAATTTCCGATTGGATATCATCGAAACTTTTTTCTGACGAAATCCCTCAAAAATCATCAGATACTTCCCAGTTATTTCCAATATTTGGGATGATTGCAGATTTTCTCTAAAATTTCCAGAAAAATTCTCTTGGAATTATCGGAGATTTTTTTCAATGAGGTCTGATGAAACTTGTTGGAAATGCGATCGGAAATTTTTCTTTAATATTCGATTGACTTCTTCAGAAATTATCATCGAAAATCAAAGGAATCTTCTCGAAAATTTCCTAAGAAATTCTTGATTTTTCCCGAACATTTCCAATGAGATCGGCATTTTTTTCAGAAAAATTTCTGATAAAATTCTATTTTCTCGAAGTTTTGGATGAAATTCCTCGGAGATTATCGAACATTCTTCCTGAAATTTTTTGATTAATTTCAAAAACTGATGGAGTTTTCCACCGAATTTCAAAAATTATCGGAAAATTTTCTCAAAGCAGTTTGATGAATTTGTTGGAAAATACTGGAAATTTTCTCTGAAGATTTCCGATGAAATTCTTCGAAAACCCTCGGATTTTTCCGAAACTTTTTTTAATGAAATTCTTCTGAAATTATCGGTAGTTTATCCCTAAGATTTCCGATGAAAATCTCTGGAAATCATCTTATGAAGAAATCCTTTGAAAATCATCAGAGGTACTTCTCAATAATTTCCAATAACATCCTTTGGCATGATTGCAGATTCGTCTAAAATCTCCAGAAAATTCTCCTAAAATCATCGGAGATTTTTCCAATGAAGTCCGATGAAATCTTTTGAAAATGTTCGGGAATTTTTCCTTAATAATTTTCGATAAACTTCCTCAGGTTTTTTTTCGAACCTCAAAGGAATCTTTCTTAAAAATTTCTGAAGAAATGCTTTGGAAATTATCGGAGTTTTTCCCCGAATAATTTTTCGTTGCATTTTCTGTTGTCCGTAACAGCGCCACACGGAGCCCAGAGGAAAGTTGCGTTTTTATTTGAATCTAGACGGCCATCCTGTGCCGGCTTATTCACATCAACACGCACCAAGCAGCGTTTTCCTATGGTGTGTGTTGACTTGCATAACCCTGTATACTCTTGTGTGAAAAAAGTTGACTGATTCATAGTTATTTACAAGAAGGGTATTTCTAAGTTAATTCCTCTGATTCAAGAACAGGACTAGGAGGACTAGGGACATTCCGAAGCGATCGTTGGGGGGGGGGGCTTCGGAAGTTTTTGAGATAACAAACAGAAGAAAGAGGTCGATACTTCTGAAATTTTCCCAACTGTCAATCTGATTTTTTGGCGATCAATCTTGCTAAATTTTTCAATCCTGAAAAACTTTTTGGATGGAGACGAACTAACTTATGAAAGTATGAGAGTCAATTCCATTCATCAAGAATTGAAGGTTAACTCACCAGTTTTTCAAGAGTTTGAGATTCGACTTATCAATTCTTCAAAAGTTGGTATGCTGATGCCATCAACTTTATGCTCGCTTAATGCTCATGTCTGTTTATCAGTTCTTCAAGTGTGATGAGTTGATGCTAACAACCTACTTTCTTAACCTGGTAGGTACGCGAACCGGGTCTACTGAGGTGTCCTGTGATAGCCACTTTTTAAGAGAATGTGGCATAAAATAATCATGACGGAAAGGGAATACCGAGTTAGTTACAAGGTAGCACTATTTTACTACTAGGCATTCTTTCCACTCACAGTATTTTTAGGCGTATTACTTTTCTGAGTGTCTAGATTTGGCACATCTACCCTACTCACGTCTATAAGGATCGGGTATGCGTGGGTTATACATTGAGGGGAGCCTTTTATGCCAACCGAAATTATTAATCGTTAGACATTGTTACTGTAAAAATAGAAGTAGATATAGCTGGATACCTATGCTGTATAAGTTATATTAATTCTAGTGGGGGAGGGGGTTCGAAGGCATTCAATTGTGAAATCGACGAAACCTGAACTAAGCGTAAATTAGCATTCGTGGTCTGTGAAAGTAATCGAGCGAAATCGTATCTGCTATTGTTGCAGGACATCAGCGGTAAACCGCTGCAGTCGGCTCTGCTAGCTACCACGTCGTCGTCGGGCGGCGTTGGCAAAGACGTACTCCACACGAACAGCGAACGGAGTCTAAATAGTCCAGTCATGAGTCAGCTAAGCGGTCAAAGTTCCTCTGAAAGCCGAAAAACTGCGGGCCCACCTAGTCACGACAACAGTGCCGATTCGAATGTCGGCCTCAGCATAGGACTGTCGTCGAACGACATCGGCCGATTGACCGGCCACCCGCGAAACTCTACCCTCGTTAGTACCTTGGACGTGGTCTCCTGCTCGAGCGGCCGCGGCGACAACGTACCCAATTCGGTGCACCACCATTTGCACCACAATTCGACGGTACCTGACGATAATCGCAGCTCGACGTCGACCGAAGAAAGCGGTAACGATTCGTTCACGTGCTCCGAGATCGAGTACGATAACAACAGCGTCTCCGGCGAGAAGCTCACCGACGCGATTCTGAATAATTTGGCCGACGATGACCGAACACGTGGCAGGGGCGATCGAGGAGGCTCGGGTAAACCTCCGCTGCCTCTGCCGCCGTACAGTAATTTTGATTCGTCGTTTCGCGGATCCCTGAGCACGTTGGTCGCCTCGGACGACGATATCGGTCAGTCCATGTTCCGGCCTCAGAATACCTCCCCGATGAGCTGGCAGTACTTGCTCAGCTGGGGACCGAATTTTGAAAATTTCGCCGGCGTTTTTAAGGATATAGCAGAGTTACCAGAGTCGGTGGGCAGTAGGATGAACGATTCGCTGAGGTCGCAGCATAAGAATAACAAATCGTCCGAGGAGTACGTTTGACAGGAATTCAGTTGTGATACGATCGTATAGCTTTCTTTTGTTTATTTATTTTATTTGTTGTAAATACGTGAGCGTTTAACAGGCAAGTTCGAAATCAAAATACGTATTTGATTTAAATCAGGGAAACTTTCGTATTTATTTTTTGTTTTAGAATAAGGACGCTGAGCGTAGAATAGGCGTGACTGTAAACGAATAGTAATTTTAAGTATTCGATAGACTGATTTCTTCGACTTTAGGTTACATTTTTACATTGCCCTGTAAAGACTGCGTTGTAATGTATAATCAAATGTATATAAATTCGATCGCGTGTATCGTTAAGAAACCGTATAATCCTTATTCGTCGCATTTATTAATTTTTTTCTTCACCATATCTTTTGTATATAATATGCTCATGCGAAGTCCTCCAGTCAGTTTGTTAGTTTTTAAGGCATTAGTTTATTTGATAATTTTTAGTGTACTCGGTTTCGAGATTCGAAAATGTCGTATAAATGATGCGATAGCGAACGGACATCGTCAGGAATAATATGGAATATTGTCAGAGAAAAGAGATTGAAGATCAGTCTGCATTTAGGGGCTTTTAAGACGTATCGCTGTCTCGGTTACTATATGTTCTGCCTAAGAAATATCGATTTGCGAATCAGTATTAATTGGAAGAGAATCTAGACGTTTTGAAGAATATATCAACTGTCATGAAAGGTGAATTGGGGTGTATCTCTCGTCGATAAATTTCAAGAAGTAGCTCAGTTAACATGATACAGAGTATGACCTCGAATGTTAGTGGGAACCTGGCCAAAGTGACATTCCTCTATAAAGAGCATTCACCGTCGGTCTTTTAACTCACAAAAGTGTTATATTATGTAAATGGCAGAAAGTGTCTAAATTAGGTACACAGAGTAGAAAACTTGCCAAACATTTTCCAAACAATTTTTTTTTTGGATTTTCCTAGGTATCATTTATTTCGACAGTTTCACTCTCGAAGCTACAATTGTGATACTATTTTATTGCCATTAATTTATTATATCGTTATCGTAAAAAATATTCTTGTGTAACTGAAAGTTATGTAGTTGGGGACACTTTCAAAGATCCAAATGAGAATTATTCGAATTAATTCTGCCGAACGTGTTAACAGTCAAAAATATTTTGATGTTACACGGCTGGTAGTTTGTTACCATACCTTACTACGTACATGAATTTTATATTTTCGTAAACTGTAATTTTAGATTTTAAGTCATGTAAAAGCCATAACACTAGTGCCAAGTCAATTTATCTGTAATTTTTATGTATAGGTATGTCGAATTAAACTGTTTTGTACTTACAAATAAACGCGAATAATAAACTGTTTTTAAATTATTGTTTCATCTAATCCATGCTGTGCATTGTCTATGAGAAAAATGTTAATTTTTCGGTTTCGGGTACGAGCAAAATTATAATTGTGGTTTTGGCTTCAGCTTCGAGCTCAATCCCCAAGCGTACTTTAACTCCGAGCTCCAAAATAGGCTCTTTTTGGCTTCGGATTTCCCCTCTATCCTACCTACTTTTATTTCTTACTATTCTTTTCCTTCCCACTTTCCCCTATCCGCAGCCCGTTTCTTTTAACTTTGAATTTCAACTTTGCAACCTTGCTTTTGTTACTTGTATATGAAATAACTAAACTGCTAATTGATCTATAAAAGCTGGGGTCTGGTTGGCTGAGTGGATAGCGCGTTGTTCTCGAAATCCGGAAGTCCCGGGTTCGAGTCCACGTAGCAACTCGCTAGATTTCGACCTAGGCCGGTTTCTCGGCCAGAAGGGAAGAGGGCTAAGACAGTCCTAACAGCCTCCCCGACCTCTTTGAAGTAAAGCTCGAAAGGGCGGATTGCAGTGCTCGGTTGAGAACAAATTAGAAAAATGAGGAGTATCTATAAACATAGGTCCATACATCACGAACATCTGCCAACGAACATGAACAAACAGAAACAACCGCGAACGAACAGGAATAAGAATCAGCGAACGGATACAAAATGGACTCGAACACAAACGCACACAAACGAACAAAAATAGTCGTGTTCGTCAGCGTTCGAAGGTTCGAACTGATCCACGCTCTGTCCGATGGAAAAATCTACCCCGACATGACGAATGCAATCCAGCATGATCAAGCATGAATCCTTTGACGTACCTTGAAGTTGTCAGTCGTGTTCGTTCGTGTTACAAGACGCTTTTGTTCGTGTTCGTGCTCGGTACATTGTCCACACCTGACGAGAATTCTTATCCGTTATTTGCGTTTGTTCGTGTTCGTTCGCAGATGTTCGTGAAGTCTGGACATACAGCTCGATTACATATGTGGATGCATCTAACAAAAAGGTCCACTTCGTTAATTAATCTTAATGCCTGTAGTAAGTATACCCATTGTCAAAATCAAAGTCAAAATATTCGATTTCCTGGTTTTGATGGCGTCGAAAAAATACAAATTTGACTTTAAAATAGTGTTTCACTGTAGTATAATTGTCAAAATCATAAAAATAGTCGAAAGGTTATATTCCTGATTTAAATTAACCATATTTGAATATGATAGTTTGTAATGCTTTGACAAAACAAACCACTTGAGCCCGTCGCCTCTTGCTAGATAAATGATGAATCAAATGATTAATGATCTTGTTTACGAGCCATTGCTATGTCTGGTAACCATGGCAGAAGACCATACTCTCATTTGCTGTTCAGACTTTCTGTAAAGGGAGGGCCAAATGAATAACTGTCAGTACGTTTCGAACTGATCAATAAATACGCTTTTTGTAGCAAGCAATAAACAATGATGAAAACATGAAATTTATTCTTTTTGCAATCGAATGAGAGCATGGAAAGCGTGATAGCTTTCAGGTAAAACGAAAAGAATACTATATGATAGTTTGAAGGAAGTATAAAGTGCGAACCATCCTCTGCAGACTAACGTGTATATACACATAGGTATATACTTTTACAGTTTTAAAGAATACTCTGAAAAATTATTCGTAATCGTCTTCATCTTCTTCGTCCGATGCAGGTTTTTTTCGAAATAGGCACTGACCACATTTTTTAACGCATTTCCACAGATTTTTAATTTCACGTAATTTCATTTAAAAAATGTCCATTGAGGTAATTCTTTTTTATCCTGATAGCTCGAGCAATGCTATTACTGAAATTATTTCAACCAACTTTCCTTCAAAAACGATTTTTATAACATGCTAAAGGTGTTTGAAGATGACTTATTTTACACTTTTTTGTATGAACGAGTTAAATTATCCCCTTGTTGTACAAGCAGAGCTACCGTTTGTATTGTTGTTTGCCCGCTAGAGAGCGTATTTTCCGAGTTAGTAGTTGGAAGCGTGCTGACAACGCGTCGGCAGTTGTTTTGGACTTCCCTTTGTAGCAGTGGACGCTTATCTCAGTGTTTATTTCTTATTGCTTTTGCCTTTTGTCATTCTACCTATCTGTTTGTGTTACTCACATTCAAGTTTTTATTTGAATTAGAATTTTAAAAGTGCTTGCCCGTATGTTTGTGCCGCTCACCAAACTAGAATTGAGAAAATCCTCAGGTCAGATAACTGTTTCAATAATTGCTTGATCTTTCTGATGTTGATCTTGCTTTCTCTCATTAGCGCTAGTTAGTTTACTTGCTAACTGCTATCAGTGGCAATAAGTTGATAGGATGTGCTGTGTATTGTGCACACACCTAAAACTGACCCTTCAGTATATGTATTTACTCACTCCTCATGTCAGCCAACAATAACATATATCGACATTTACTAACGGTGCACTTAGTATTTAAGCATCCTCATATGGACGCTATTCAGCAAGAAGGAACCAACCAGCAAAATCCGCTTTTTGAGAACACGTGATTTGAAGTTCAAGAGCCATGTAGAAACTGTATGACACAGCGTTTACTGATGAGCTTTTTTCAACCTGAGTACACATTTTTGAATCGGGGGCCCAATTTTGAAAAATTCTACTTTTTATGCTCTTTCCAACGCTCACTTTGTTTATAAATACAGTGGAAGCCGCTTATTAGAATCGATTTGGGCAGACCATAAATAATTCAATTAACCGACTGATTCAATAAAGCGACAACAAAAAATTGTGTAAATTTTTTTTAAGATCAAAGTTATTGCGAAAAGTAGTTTTTAATTTTAGTTTGCTTAAATTTTAACAATCCATTTATCATCTTTTCATACTTAAAATGAGAATCAAACTCTTCCTTCTCTCCTCTACATTGCACAACCTGTCTTAACACGGTTAATGCATCTTCTATTTTCTTCGATGTTGGAAATTGTACGGTTGTTCCCACCTCATCCTCGTCGTCCGATTCTTCCTCTGTTCCTGTTTGTCGTTTTGCCTCCATAATGCGCGAGCAAATATCGTCTTCATTCACAGCAGCGGTAGTGGGTTCATGTTCGTCAATGGCCAGCCATTCTTGGAACGCATCCGAAGTAAGGTCATCAGGAATTTCAAAATCGTCAGTACCAACGATGGAATCAACGTCATCAAGAGGTGTCAATGAAAAACCGCCTTTTCGGAAGCAGTTGCGAATACAGACAGGTGTTACGCGCTTCCAAGCCTGTGCCAACAAATGAACCGCGGAGAGAAGATCGATTTTTCTGCATAATTCATTTGCTGAAAGCTTCGTCAGGTCACTATCGACTTCCTGGATTATCTTTCGCCTTATCTCAGTGCGGTAATGAGACTTCAAAGTTTTTATAACACCTTGATCGCACGGTTGAATCAAGGAGGTCGTATTTGCTGGTAAAAGAGCAACTTCAATATGCTTCAAACCGCAGTCAAATTTATGCGCAGGACAATTGTCTATTAATAAAAGAATATTACGACGAAGCCGACGGTCCCACTGCTTCAAGAAATCGATAAAAAGCAGCGAAGTCATCCATGCATTTTGATTTGCATGGTAATCAACTGGTAGGGTCGACACATTCTTGAAACAGCGTGGAGCTTTACTTTTTCCAATGACCATCAACTTTTCTTTCTCCCCCGTCAAGCTCACACAGGTCAACACTGTGATGCGGTCCTTTGCGATTTTACATCCTTTGGCATTTTCGTCCTTGAACATGAAGGTCGTCTCTGGCATCGCTCTGTAATACAGTGCGGTTTCATCCGCATTATACACATCGTCAGGGGCATACCTCGCAGCTAACCTAGGCCATTCTTCTTTTAACCATACATCAGCTCCTTTTACGTCCGCATCCCGTTGTTCGCCACATGATTTCCGATAAACGATATTCTCTCTCTTTTTCCACCGATTGAACCATCCTTCAGTGGCCTCAAAATTTTTCCCCATTTTTTCTGCTAAATCATTAGCTTTTTCGCGTAAGAGGGGCCGCTCAAGGGAGCATTTTTAGCGCGTGCAAGAGTAAACCAGTCTTTTAAGGCCGTTTCAACGTCTGCGTCCTTTCCGGTTCGTTTTCTTTTTTTAGAATAGACATTAGTGTTCGAAGAGAACTCACTCTGGATTGCATCTCGGGAGCGTAAAATTCTGCATAACGTCGGTTGCGGAACACCCAGTGCTACAGCGGCAGCAGACTGACTCATCTTCGGCAATTCATCGTACGATTTCAAGATTTCAGATTTTTCCTGAACCGTTCGATCACGTCGTTTTCCACAGGTCACATTTTCACTCGCACTTGCCATTTTTTTCAGAAAAAGAACTTACTGTATTGATTAAAACGATGAAAAATACGACTCACCGACGCTTGTTGAACTGCAGTACTACTGATTTTCTTTGTACCTACGTATAGATAAGACTACGAATATTCATGTTACAATATAACATATTGTCGAGACAGGTTGATACAGAGTAAAATTGCTTGCGATAAGAGTTAAAAAGAGTTGAATGCGTCGATATTGTAGCCCTAAAGTGATTCAATTAAACGAATTGTTAATTCAAATAACCGACCAATTTCCTGTGTTGTACATTGAAAGCGGACCGTTTTCACGAATCTCATTCAATTAAGCGACTAATTCAATAAAGCGCATTTCTAATAAGCGGCTTCCACTGTAGTTGGTTCCCTCTTGCTGAATAGCGTCCATATTGAGTCCACCTCTAAGTTCCCAAGTCTGTTTCCATTATGCTGGAGCTACCAGTAGGAGAGACACTGCAAGCCACCTCGCATGTCGCTATGTAGTGTGTACTAATATCAAAAATTGCCCTTGAATCCCGTTGGCGGCTCACTTAATAAATTATACTGCTATCTTAACATTTTATGACCGATAGTAGGTATGCATGTGTTGTGCCATCGCCATGTAGGGGAAATGGTTTCAACATGACACAGGTTCCAAGATGACACAGTCTTGATGTCTCAGCCACTGGATGTCATTTTAGCTTGAAACTTGGATACAATATGTTTGGCAACGTTGATGATCTTCTGCACGATCTGATAAGCTCATATCACGGCTATGTTTGGTAACGTTGGTGATCTTATACACAAGCTGATAAGCTGTTATCACGGCGGTGAAAAAATTTTTGGGCGAAAAAATCAAAAAATGTTCTCAATTATCCGAAAAAATAGTTTGACCGGAGATAATTTTTATTGTGAGGAGTCCATTCTACTTAAAAAAGTAGGTCAGAGATTTCTATATGTATACTTACTTACCTCACATATTATGTATTTGTCATTGTGTTCTGCGTAGAATGACGTAGCTACTTATTTTTATGAACATTTCATCTATTGGGCTGTAGAAAAGCCGGTTTTAATTTATGAAGTACCTACCTATAGTAAGATAACACAGCTCTACATTGATGACACAGTGGGTATTACATATATTATAGGTAATTTTGTAGAAAAGGGACGCGGTTTATCAACACAAAACTGATAGAGGACAGTTCGCTACCTCCTATATGGCTGCAGCGGTGAATTTAGTTATCAAGAAAGGGTATATATATTCGTATTGACAAACTGCATATTAATTTGATAGGATCAATTTCAAAACCCTGAGCATCAAACACAACAAAAAACTCTCGTCATTTGACACTTAGATATAACAAAATTCAATATGTTTACTGGAATATAACATTATTATTCAATAAAAATAAAATTTCACATTTCTTCTGGTTATGTGTCATCTTATAAACCCTCTTTGATTCCAAGATGACACAAATCCAAATTTTCATACCTTGTACTCGGATGTTCAGTATTTTGCCAAAATGTTTTCAAGTTGCATATCATTTTGAAGCTGTAGTTGAGACAATACCTAGAATGTTCTAGTGTCAAGTTATTGAAAAAAAAAAGAAAAAGAAAAAAAAAGAAAAAAAAAGAATAATAATAAAAAAATAAAACTCATTCCCTGACTGTTAGATGATTCCAAAACAAGAAGTAATCCAGTAAAGTTCTGGCAGATACCTATTTTAGAAACTGATTGCTGTTATATGTTCTGTTGCGGCTCTTCATTCTTCTAAGAAAAGTGATTTGCAGTAAGTATACGTAAACATCATTTTTACTAGATACCAGCAGGCCACTGTGCAGGGAAAATATAATTTTACCGCAAGTCTTCCAGTACACCAAGCTGAGCACACACATCTAATTAACTAGTTGAAATAATCCATGTTCCAACCTTCTCATAAATTTATATAAGTTATGAAAATATGATGTATGAGTTTTTGGTTGCAATATATTACACCGCTAATACAAGGTCATTTCGCAGATGGATTACTGCGGAGATGAAGGTCTATCTATATAGGTCTATGTCCTGTGCGCTTTGTATCGCTGGATTGCTTGGTTCTCGCTCAAGAAATGAAAAGTGAAGAGGAAAGTATCTCATATGTCAGTGAGTCTTATTCTCTTTCATCTGTTCATCGTGAACCTGATTTGAAAATTAAGAAAGAAAAATCTAGATTATTTGTTCACACTTGCACTGAAATTAGTCCCCAGTGCGAATGTTTTGAAAGGTGTTCCAGTGCTCTGACTATACCTATCTGATACTATCACCAACAGCTTGAAAATTGAGGTGAGTATGGCAATTCTTAAAATATTGAAAACATTTACGATTTTATTACAGGTGGGTATTTGAATAAAAAAAAAAAAAAATGAACTGATAACATGGACTAACACAAAATGAAGTACCATGGGGATTTTCCCTAAGATATAAAGCTAGTGATTTTTTGACCTAAGAACTTCACTTGATATGATAGGTATCGGAACTTGATATTCTCATAATTGAATGTTCAGCGCATGGAAACGGAAGCCCATTTTATATGCTACCTAACTAACAGAGAAAACCTCATCATTTCATTTCTTTTTTTGTCTCAAATTGTGTGAAGTGAAAGCAACAAATTTCTCAAAAAATGCGAAAACACGTCATCTTAGCTTCCCCTGTTCTTCTTGAAATATATACGGGCGTGTGGGTGGTGGATTTCATATCTTAGGGAAAGAGATACCGACACTGTCCTCTGACCACCAAAAATTTGCGAAAATCTCGAAAATGGTCCGTATTGAAAGAGAACTTGACGAATTTGTAAATTTTGTAATTTCATTTTCATCTCACACGAAGTTGACAAACTTGCAGTGTTCCTCCTATATTTTTCAATGGGGCATTGATTGTTGGGGGGGGGGAGGTCAACTAACGCTAGAGGTCTCACAGCTAAACTTCGGTCTCAACAGTGGCAGTGGCAGTGCAGTGTACGGAAAAAGAAAACTAAATACGAATGAAAACTTTTAATACGGTATCAACCGACAAATTAACAGCAAGAAATCCTAATCAAGTAGGTACCTTATTACCTAACCAACTTAATGAATGAACCCATTATCTTTTAGATTATTTCAAATCGTAATATTTTATGTAAAAATCAGCAATCAATGAGCCGGAAGTTGGAGATGAGTTGGGTGAGGGAAAACAGAGAGGAGGTGGGTTCACGTTTTCGTCTGTAATGGACTAAAAAAGGCAGGTAGAAGAAAACGGATTCGAACGAGAAGGGTTTATTCTACTAAATCGTCACGAATTCCGATTTCGACAGATTTGATCGCCGGATCTCAAAAACTAGGATCGGCTAGGTGGGACCTTATTCCGTGCCCTGCTACATAATATATTAAAGGAGCTTTAACACTTCACGTTTCACCTGTGTTTTATCAGTGGTTGACATTTCCATGGAAATTTTTTTAAGCGTGTTTTAGATGCTTTCACTACTGGGTATACTTGAGCAAAAAACCTAACGAAAAAGAGGCAGATCAAATGTACCATAGATTAAACCATATGGCAAATTATTTATTTATTTATTTGTTTATTTTATTTTATTTTCGTCATGTTGCAGACGGGTCTGCAACAACGGGAGAGCATTTTCTTGTCTAGAATTTAACTTTGTTGCGCTCTGCACAACTACATTCTGCAGCCGTGTTGTTACTGCGCAACTGCAGTCTGCAGCCTTGTTGTTGATTTCATGGAAATTTTGAATACTGAGGATGGTTGGAAGAAGGACGATACATAGGCTCGCGTATGCATGGCCCTGCGCGGTCAGTCGGGTCAGTCATTCAGTCAGTCAGAAACGTAACACGCAAAATGTAACGTTTTTTCCTTTTGGGTGCCGAAGTAAAGGCATGAAAATGTCAACAAGAAAAAAGTCTGTCAGTCAGCCATCCCGTCACGCTCCAAAGTAACGTTTTTTCCCGTTGTGTGCCAAAGTAAAAACATGAAGATGCCAAAAGGAAGAAACTGCGCAAATAATATAAATTAACGGTACGATAAATATAAAGCGACGAGGCTATAGGGGCAATGTCCCCA
The DNA here is from genome assembly GCA_031841125.1 of Acanthococcus lagerstroemiae. NCBI lineage: Eukaryota > Metazoa > Arthropoda > Insecta > Hemiptera > Eriococcidae > Acanthococcus > Acanthococcus lagerstroemiae. The sequence continues at coordinate 25,533,328 of CM063110.1, forward strand.
TAACAAGGTGCGGGTATATGGGGAAGCAGGGGGACAATTGCCTCTCCTACAAAGAAAAACGGAACCTACGCTTCAAAATGTAAAATTCAGCTAGTCTCAGGTAAGCCCCTACAGATTTTGAAAACTTCAAAAAATCCTAAATACGCGTAGGTAAGTATGGAAGAGTTTTGAAAATAGTAAAGAAGTCTTTTGAAAAGCCTTAAAAAATCCTAAGTGGGTCTTTAAAAATTGTGATCAAGCTTTAAAATTTCGAATAAAGTCTAGAATAGTCCTAAAGTTTTCAGAAAATCTAAAAAAAAAAAATCATAAAAAGCCTTGAGCGAGTCCTGAGTAGTGTTGGTAAGAAAGTTTTTAAATTCTTCAGAAAGCATCTAACTGTCTTGAAAAATTATGGAAGAATCTTTGTTTTAGAGATTTTCAGTAAAGTCTGAGAAAATGTAAAAAATCTTAATCGGGTCTTGAACGTTAGTCAGTTTCAAACAAGAGGGCCACAGAGTCCTAAATAAGTTTTGAAGAGTCTTATGCAAGTCATAACGAGATTTAAGAATGATGAAAAGTCTCGATCATTGGTGGAAAAGACGTAATTAAGTCACAACATGTCAAGAACCAGTCTCCAAAAGTTGTAGCGAGTGTTAATGAAAGAGCTTGTTTGGGTGAATCCAAAAGATTCTTGCATGAGCATGAAGACTGAAGAGTCATAGGTACTCATTGTAAATTCTTCAAAAATTGTCTGCCACTTCGTCAGTCGAGAATTTAGTGAGCTAAAAAAATTTGACCGGACACTGGGTAAGTTATTTATAATTTTAAAGGAAATAAGATATTTATATTTTTAAAGGAAATAAGAACACAGACAGAAACACAAATCGTTCAAAACTCCAAATATTGCTCTCTTATCTTCTGACCCATTCACTATTGATAGGAGATAAGAGAAGAGGGTAATCCAAGGTAATGGCGAGGGCACTCTCCAGCTGTAATAAAAATGAAAAACATTCTTAAATAAGAATTTTTCAGACTATAACACCCAACTGATACAACTAATAGCACATGACAGGTTGAGGATACCACGATCTTATGTTATGTTATTATAGGTACCCACCACAAAGTCGAACGAGTTCCAAAAATTTGTGAAAAAAAATTGAGTGATTCTTTTCTTTTACTCTTCGTTCTACAGCTGAAACGCGTATAGTTAATTTAAATTCAGAACTTTGAATTTACATAATCTCACCGCGGCGATATTATGGACCTAGTAATAACCACTTGACTCTCCGGAGTGAATCTAATTCTGTAGTAGTTTTCATTTTATTACCTTGAAAAATACCCGATGCCACTCCACATTCGAACCTTGTATTTCGTCGTCTCTTCACCAGCTGTTATTCAAGTTCAGATTTAGTCGCACTTGTACCGCTATCGCACATTCACGTGGAATATAAGTATAGAATCGCCGTATATTTTCTCAACAGGCATTTGAATATTGTAAAATAACGTTCTGTATTTATAAATATTTCGTCATGTTCGAATTAGTTCTCATCGGTATTGGTATCATCATTATATCAACTTATTTAATCAAATACTACAAAAGCAGACGCGCTGTACGGCAACTGATCGATCAGTTACCGGGTCCTAAATCATATCCCATTATTGGATCTATGCTGGAATACGTCAGAATACCTCGAGCTAGTAAGCACTACAGCTATATCTTATAATTCTTTTTTTCTTTTTTTTAATTGATGGTACATTGTGCCATTTATTTTTCACTCAACATATGAAGAATCATTTTTTGCTTACCTACTTACTTGCATATATTATCACTACGGACCATATACCTACCCGTGACTCAAAGTTTGACTAGGGTTAATTTTACTGAGCAAAACTGTGCTATATAACTCGATATTTTACTGGTAAACACCTCCTTAATAAAAACCGAAACAATATTTGATTAATTTTCTTTTTCGAACTTTCAGTGTCAATATATAATATAAGCATTTATTCGGGGTAGAATGTTACATTTAAATTTTCTATGATAGGTTTGTTACAAATCTACAAAATCCCTTATTCTGGACAAATGCCTCCTTCAACCTCTCCCATTCGGTCCGGTCTGCTGCAACCCTGTGATAGAGACGGTTTCTGATAAAGTTGGTGATATTGTCCGACCACCTAGCCCTTTGCTTCCCCAAAATGTTGTTTTTATAGTCCATCTGTCATCCTTCATTCTGCACACGTGCCCTGCCCAGTCCCATTTTAACCTTCTAACAAAGTGGATGATATTTTTATTGGATTTTAATTTGTTCTTAATTTTTGTCAGATTCACTTTGTCTTTCAGTTTAATGCCAAGCATTGCCCTCTCCATAGAGTTTTGTGCAGTTCGAAGTTTTTTTCTCCAAATGTTTGGTCAGAGACCATGTTTGACAGCCATAAGATAATGCCGGAAGGACACAACTATTAAATAATTGACTTTTGAAAGAAATAGGATATTTGTTTTTGAATATAAATTTTAAAGACCAAAATTTGCTCCATGCCAATTGTAATTCTTCGGTCAATTTCTTTTTCTGTTTGATTTTTGAATGAAATTAATTGTCCAAGGTATATTATGTCTTCAACTGTATCAATTGTTTTTGTACCAATTTTTATTATATTTGTTTGCCCTGAGTTGTTTAGGATTTTTGTTTTTGCCAAATTTATTACCATCCCTGCGTTTACACTTTCTCTGTTGAGTTCTTCCAGCATTTCCTGGAGCTCGGATGCACTTCCCGCTACTACCACCACGTCATCTGCAAACCTTAAATTGTTCAGAAATACCCCGTTAATTTTTAGCCCTTTTTTATCCCAATCCAGGTTTCTGAAAATTTCTTCTAAGGCGCAGTTGAAGAGTAGCGGTGAAATCGGATCTCCTTGCCTTACTCCCCTTTTAATTTCGAAAATATTTCCCTCTATGTCAGTGACTATTCTTGCGTTTAGCCCCTTGTATATTATTAATTGGATGAAGTCCCTGTTAATCCCCTGGTTTTGAAGAGCTTGAATCATGTAGTTGTGATTGATAAGATCGAAATCCTTGGTGAAGTCGATGAAGGCTAGGTGGACGGGAATCTGATATTCGGATGATTTTTGAATGAGTGTATTTACCGTATGGAGGTGGTCAGTCGTGGAGTACCCCTTTCTGAAGCCTGCCTGGCAAGGCGATTGTATCAGGTCAAGCTTCGCTCTTAAACGATAGTCTAGCATGGAGGAGAAGATTTTGGCTAAAATTGGAATTAGGCTTATCGGTCGGAAGTTTTTAATGTCGTCTTTTGATCCCTTTTTAAATAATAAAATGATATTTGATAGTTTCCAATCAGCTGGAATGGTTTTTGTTTTAAGAATAGTGTTGTACATAGCTGTAAGAACTTTTATTAATTTTGGTCCTCCGTGCTTGACATGTTCGTTGTTGATGCCATCATGACCTGCTGCTTTTCCTGGCTTCAGTCTTTCGACTGCCCTCTTCACTTCGCATTCCAAAAAGTCCGGTTCGCAATCGTCACTGCTTGATGTTTTAATACTGAGAGGTACGGAATCGTCTGAGTATAGCTCTGCATAGAAATCGGTAGCAATTTTATTTATTTGTGTACGATTGTATACTTTTTCGCCTTTTTTGTTTTTTAAACATGTCATAAATTTTTTTCCCAAAATTCTTTCTTTTTTTATTGTTTTTGTACTTTTTGTAGACTCCATAATTTGATGAATCAGATTATCTAATTTATCTTGTTTAAATTTTTGTAAAAGTTTTCTTACCAGTTTGCAAGTTAGGTTAAATTCAATTTGTTTTTTTAGAGATTCCCTTTTATTTTATTAAATCCAAAATTTTTTGAGGGAGTTTTAGCTCAGACTTCCCTTCCGTGGGAGGTAGCCTTAGATTCGCTGCCTCTAGAATCATTTTTTGAATTTGCTCCCAGCTAGGTAGTTCTCCACAGCTCCCCACCTCTGGCAAGTTTCTGTCTAAAGTTAATTGGTAATCTTCTTGGGTTTCTGAGGAGATTCTGGAAGGTAGTTTTTGAGTATTTGGACGGTATCTTTTGTTCTTTATTGCTAGTTTGCAAAATATAGGTCTGTGGTCAGAGTGGAATTGAAAGTGAGCTAGGGTATCACAATTTGTTATATGATTAAAAGTTATTGGGGGGGCTAGTATATAGTCGATTTGTGATTTGAACGTTTGATTTGGGGCTAACCAAGTCCATCTCTTGCCTTCTCTCTTCTTGAAAAATGTGTTTACTAATTTAAAATTGTTTTCCTGGCAAAAGAGAACCAGTTTAGCTCCCCTTGGATTTCTTTTTCCATAGTTGAATTTTCCTACAGTTTCTTGTTCGTCTGTTTTTTGGAGACCTACTTGGCTATTAAAATCGCCTAGTATTAGCAAGTGGTTTTTAATGTTTTGTTTTTGCTTGTTCAGGATTTCCTTCAATTGTGAATAAAATTCGTCACAAGATTTTTCTTCAGTAGTGGCTGTTGGTGCATATATTTGGATTATTGTTAATGATTGTTTTTCAAGTTGGAATTTTATTATGGCTATTCTGTCTGAGATTCCTCTGAATTCAGTGATTTTGTGACTTATATTATTTTTTATTAAGAAGCCTACACCTCTCTGACCACTTTGAGAGCCTATATAGCAAAAAGTATTTTTTTCTTTTGTGAGGATCATGCTTTCGCCATTCCTCCTGATTTCCGCAAGGCCTATAATATCCAATTTTGAGTTTCGGGAGGCTAATTCTAGTTCGGCTAAATTTTCATCTTTTTTTAAAGTACGAACGTTGAGGGTGGCAATTTGAATTGATTTTGTTTTTTTGGTTGATTTGTTTTGTTGGCGATTTTTTGATATTTTAAAGTTTTGAGTAGAAGTCAGGTTTTGATTGATTTGAATTTTTTGGATGATAGGGTTGCTTTGCTGGCGGGTGTGATTGTGACGAGTGTGTTGAGTGTAGTTGGGGTTGTGATTTATTTGAGGTTGATGAGTGGGGGGTGGTCTTGAAGGCCCTAGATGACCAGACTTACCTGGGCCCGAGCAGTGTCAATAGAATACGATTAACATATACCTAGGTACATACTTATCTGTTGCGGATATTATTATAATATTCATTATTCATTACAATTTCAGAAATATTTGAAATGAGCCCAGTTTTCAGAATGAAGTACGGATCTCTAATCCGAAGTTGGTGGGGATCAGTTCCAATTGTGCACATTCTTAGTCCTGAAGGTGCAGAAGTAAGTTCGAGGAGTAGGTACTTCTATATGTATATGTAATTGTATATGTACATGCAAATATGGGCTGCTCAACACGAAAAGTGGTTACATATATTTTTTCTTTTTCATGATAAACTGTGCTAACCAAAATCATGTCGGAAATTGGTTTACCTTTAGTATGTCACTGTAAGAATATCAGCTTGCGACTACTTTCTGCACAGTTCTCCACATTTTTTCTGTAATAGACGTTGTTATTTCCGCTAAACTGTGTACATTCATGCGTCATTCACTTGGATAAGTTAAAAGTAGCTATTACCTACATACTACTTTTTAAGTTTCTATATAGGTATCTGAGCGATTATTCGTATAAACTGGCTCTTTAATTCATAGTTGCGCAATAGGGTGTGGTGCTTATTTTTCAACTTTTCAGCGTTAATTGGCTCACCCCTTAGATCGGTTTCAAATACGAAAGAAAAAGAAGTTCTACCAAGTTCGAGTAAGGCATGCATTTATCAGCACGCAAAGAAAAAAGGATTTTGCACCAAATCGCGGCCCTACAAAAAAATGAAGGAGGAACGCAAACATGGTTATGTCTGCACGAAATGAAAATAGTTGGAACGCAGTCGCATAGAAATCGCAAAATTGAAAAGCACTCGAGCCACATCCACTTTCGACATGTCTTCTATACAAAGTGTAAGTTTGTCTGTTTGTTTGTGGGTTTGTGTGTTTGTTTGTTCGAGGTTAGCGGGTGAACTTTAAGAGCTGCGGGCTTCGTGCTTTCTGGATATGGTCGTATGAATCCGGAATAGGGTTTAGACTATAAAAAATTTCGGTGCCCCAATTAGGAGGGGGGGGGACACAAAATTTTGCCTCTTGTTGGCCCCCTAAATAAAAGTCAAAGTGAAAAACAAAAAGATGAAAGAAGAAACTGGTATGAAAGAGGTAAGTCAGGAGATCTAGAAATTAAAATGGGATTACACGGGACATATCGCACGTTAAGAAGGGATAAGATGGAAGAGAATAATCAGCGAACAGAACCTTCGGACAAGAAAAGAAGAAAAGGATGAAGACTAGGGATAGCGTGACGATATAACAAAACTAATCCAACTCACTAAAACCAACTCACTTTAGCCCACGGTCTAGATGACTCGCGCAGCGGGTCAGCTAGTATTGTACAGGAGTCATTATTTATAATTATCATCTTGTGCCTGATTACTCTGAAGACAAGTTTCACAATGTGATTAAATCGTTTCAAAATGAACATTGTAGACTGTAGTGTTGCAGATACTAGAAAACAGGAGAAAAACTCAAAACTCAAGCGTTTTTTTCCTTCTTTGCCCGAAAAGGGGATGTCCAATCTCCTCCCCCCCCCCATAGATTCGCCACCGATCACGCTAACTCTGTACAAGTGTCACTGTACCGATTTCGTTCAATATATTTTTATTACGTTTGCGTTTAGGTTTTTCTCTTTTTGTAGGCCCTTCGCGCGAAACCTTTTATCTTTGCGTGCTATATATTTTTTCCCTTCGAGTAATACCAGTGAAGGGTAACTTATGCCTCAAATTCGTTGATGTTCTTATAAGGGAATCAACATTGATTTTGGGAATTTGAGTTTTAGTTAAGGGAGAGCCCTAAATATTATATTTTTTCTCTGATTGATGTTCTTAGGGTTGCGAAATCCATTCTTGAGGTCATTTTCTCCCTTTTCTTTCACATTTGCGCTCCATGGAAGGCTGATTTTCAATTATTAAAATGTTGTTCCTATTTCCGCAATATTTATGTCTTGAATAAGAGTTTTTTCGGTCGCCTGAGTTCGTTTTTGGAATTCATTTCTCTTCCCTTTACCCTGTGGGCTTCAAAAGGGGGTAATCTTGGGTAATCTTGAAATATTTCAATTTCCTCGTTCTTCTTATGTCTGTATGAGGGTTTCTTAGGTCGTTCAGTTCACTTTGGAGTTTCTTCTCGATTCTCCCTTACTTTTTGTACTCCACAGTGGATGATCTTTATTTCAATTTCTTTATCGAGACATAATATACGTGGAAATTAGAATCAGTTTCCTGTGAGGTCCAACGGAGAAGGGAGAGGCGAAAGAATTCCATGAATGAACTCGGCGACTCAAAAAAAAGAAGCTTTATTAAGGTACAAATAATGCGGGAATTAGAACAAGAAAACCCGTTCCTTGTGGGACCCGAAGGAGAAGAAAAAGATCTCAAAATGGTTTCAGCAATCCTGAATACCTACTATAATTTGAAAAAGAAAACAATTTCAGGCTTATATGAGGAGGGGGGGGGGGTCTTTCCACGATTGAAACTCAAATTCTAAAACCCAGTGCCAATTCCTATAAGAACTTCTATATTCTATACCCCTTTGAAACACGGGTCTTAATCTTCATTATCGATTTTGCTCAAACACTTGGCAGAATATATATATGTTTTTTTAATATTTGGAACTAGAGATGAATTAATTTTTTTGACCAGAAGTATCTAAGGACCACCCTACTGCATAGGCATTCACGTACCACGAGGTTATCGGACCAAAATTTGTTTTTATCTAATTTGAATAAATGGTTAAAGATTACGCGGTCAGTAATTTTACCTAAAGGTGTGTAGTTTATTTTTCTTTAATTTAGGCATCTCACTTTTGCAGGTAATATTAACCTCCCGACAGAACATAGACAAAGCATTTGCATATGAATCTTTCAAACCGTGGCTTGGAACCGGGCTACTAACTTCCAGCGGTGAGCTTTTTAGTTCTACGTTCGTTTACATGTTAATGAGGATAAGTAAGCAATATATTTTACTCGATACTGATTGGAATTTTGAGGAATAATTCTGAAATTAAACTGTTGACGGTATCAAAAGTATGGTAATACCTAACTTGACGAAATGCCCATCGAAGTATTTTTAAAATGTTAAATAGCTGTTAATTCTTTAATCCTTCAAGTAGGTGCGAATACTGTCTTCATAGGTATCTATATAAATACAGCCTTGAAACAGATGTTTCGGTCCACCCACTGGGACATAGGCCTCCTTGATCAATCATTTTGATACAAGTGTTATAGTCTAATTCCCCTTGATGACAAGTCATTACTGGGAATGGTTATGAAAGAGTTTTCCTTCTCAATAAGGGGCATGCAACTTGCATGGCACACCAGACTAGTCAGGTGTTAGTAGTCTATAGGTGTGGCTAACCCAATTGTAGTCTTTTTGAATTCCGGCGGAACAATCAAACTGAACTCCACCTCTTACTACAATTGGTGTGGCTTGGTCTGATGTTAACGTTTTCATATAACCTTCTGGTATTTCATTATTTTCTAATCATATCTTAATCTTAAAAATTCGCCGTCCGTATTGGGATTCGAACCTGCGTTTGATGGTTTGGGAGGCAACGTTCGAATCCACTCGGCCATCACCGGCGTACCAAAATTCAACTTCATATTTAAGTTAGAGATTCGGCAGTGAAAGAACAAAAGGCTCAAGTGTCGAGGTCATTTTTATAAATCTGAAAACTTGACTTCGTGTATGTTTAATGGTTTTCTTATTTTTACATACCCACAGGTTCTGAAATGGGTAAATTATATATATAAAGTGAAAATGCTTATAACGAACACCGTTTAGAAAAAACTACTGCTTTTAACGATCAAACTGTTTTTTTCCGGCCAATCTCCATTTACTTCTGTGTTAAAAAATATAGCGTAGAATGAACACGCTCACAACGAATTATCGGGTACAATGAACAGAATTTGGTGAACTTTGAGGGGTGGGTAACTGCTTACAACGAACTCAGCCGATTTACTCGTATGAACATGAAGCGGCCTACAGGCATACGCAGCTTCTTGAATTTTTCTTTCAAGTTGTAACGAGTTTGCTGTACAATCTGCTAGATTTTGTTGACCCAGCTCTTCATAATAGTCCCTGTACCGTGTGCACTGTACTAATTTTCCAAAAACAGTTTTCATATTATAAAGCGTATCTTTTTTCCTCTCCGGTTTGAGCGAACAGTTCGTTGCAAGTAGTTTCTGATAGCACAAACTTCAGCTACAACGAACAAATTCTTTTTTTCACGTGCAGTTTGTTATAAGCGATTTCCACTGTACGTATACTTATTGTGTACTTTACATATATGCATACCTAATGACATCATAAATCTTATAAAAATTGAGCCTTCTTGTGTTATGAGCAGGTTCCAAATGGCACAAACGAAGAAAAATGTTGACGCCGGCATTCCACTTTTCTATATTGCAGACATTCTTTCCCATATTTGTGGAGAACGCTGACGTTTTGACAAAGAAACTGGAATATAATTTGAATAAAGAAGAATTTGATGTACTCCCGTTCATAAGCAAATGTACTTTGGACATCATCTGCGGTACTTGTCATTTTATCATATTCCATCTTTCATAAGTTTGCATCCCAACTTTTTGGAGGACATCTTCTATACCAGCTATTACAAGCAAGAACATCGTTACATTACCGCAAGTCTCACTTTTATTACTTCTACATTAACTATATAAAATCATTAAATGGTTCACAATTAATTTCAGAAGCAGCAATGGGAGTGAAACTAAATGCGCAAAGCGGAGGAACACCCGAATACATTGAGAGCGTTCATAAGTAAGTGTACATGCTCGTGAATAATTGAGAGTAAGTTATTAAATCTCCAGTGAGAACTCGAAAGGAGTGATGAATAACCCGACGCGCAAAATCCCGCTAGTTACCCGTAACTAAAAGGGAACCAAGGGTAACTGAAGGGTTTCTGAGTAATGTGTGGGTAACCGAGGCATACGAATGGGTAACTTTCCTACGGGTAACTATAGGGTAACTGATTGCGTATCAGGATGCGCAAAATCCCTGTAGTTACCCGGGTAACTAAAGGGAAACCAAGGGTAACGGATGGGTTTCTGAGTAATCAGAGGGTAATTTGAGTATAATCGAGGGTTGCAAATGGGTAACTTTTCCGCGGGTAACTAGAGGGTAACTGATTGCGTATTGGGAATTCAGCGTAACATTAACCGCAATCAATAGGTACCACGTACATTATTGAAAAGTTATAGATCCCATTAATTTAGATACTACCCAGGGCCGTAGTGATGCAAACTTATCAAGAGGGCCCGAGAATCAAAGATTTTCCAACCAGTATTGAGCAAAAAAAGAAGAGAAAAAAAACTTTCAAGCTACGTGAATATGCCAACTAAGCACCTGAAATTACCTGGACCAACAACTCTGGGAGAAGGCTAATGAAAAGCGGCTAGCTGCCCTGATGCTCCTCCATGGCTACAGGCCTACACCTGAGTATTGACATCGGCCATTTTCCGTCGCTTGATGCTCGACGATTCACAATAAATCACTACCATCAACTGGGGTATCTTGGAACAGCCTTGTAACTTGCGACACACCAACTGGCTTGCACAGTATCCGTGAATTTCGACCATCCATTGCTCATGTTCACAAGTGACCGAAGAGGTTCAGGGGTCAGCTTAGGTGGGCAAGTAAGGTGGCTCCTACACATGTCTGCTTGTGTGTTCCAAGTTACCCGGCTGTTCCAAGATACCCCATTTGAAGATATGCGAAACGTTCCGAGTATTGAATTGTGAATCGTTGAGCACTAAGCGGCTGAAAATGGCGTATCTCAATAATTGGGTGTTTCCTGATGCTCTAGACTATAAAACTATGCGTTGCTGTACCAACTGGCAATTCCTACAATTACCAACACAACTGTGTGTTCGAATTCCAATATGTAACTGAAGTGCAGCTTGAGCATCTGTACTTTTTACCTTGTAGGAGACGGACTACGTTTTTGTTTTTTGTTTGGAATTACTTAGTCTTTTGCGATCACTCCCGTTGAAAAACATTGCGGCGTGCCTTAACGAAATTTGTGGTGCGACAGTGACCGATATTATAACTATTGCTTGCATATAGTCACTCCTCCAAAACCGACCCCTTAAAAATATTCAGTATGTACGTGCCACATTTTTGGGAAAATGTAACTGGAAACATCTTTTTTCTTCTTGTTCCTAACGATAATATTATGGCTCTGCAGAATGACTAAAATAATAATGGCGAAAATACGAAATCCTTTTTTGTGGATAGAAATGCTCTACGCCATTAGTAACACTAAGAAACAAGAAATGGATTCCTTAAAAACATTACATAAGATGTCGTTGAGTGTAAGTATTTTTATTTTCTACATTATAATTATTTATGTCGTAACTGTTGTGTAGCGTAGGTAGTGTACATACTTATAGGTACCTTCTAAGTGTGAATCTTCGAGGACCAAGTGTATAGGGTCTTTCAGAATAAACGCTCACGAGGAAAATGCTTTTTTTTTTTACATTTCTTATTGAATAACATTTTCAATATGTGCTCCCTCATTTTCAACTAGATGCTGTAAGCGAGTCGAACACTTCCTAATACAAAGCTCCAACATTCCGACTTCGATACTGTCATCCTATGTTCTTCAATCGCTTACATTGTGACACAATTAGATGCGCTAACTGACTTATCTACGGTTTTCTTTGCACTGTTATTCAATGGGAAATACGAGTACAAAGCTGTTATCCGTGGAACACATTAATTTCTTCAGGCAGGTTAATTATATTTTTCGCGTAAGCATTTATCCTGAACGACCTTGCAATGGCAGATTCTCGGAGGTGCATTCTGATGGCGGATCTTCCCATCGTCATTACTCAAGATAAGAGACAGCTTTCAACAAAATAATCAAAATAACTTCTATCTCTAAATTACATAGGTATTTATTCTACTGTGCAGGTTATACAACAGAGAAAACTGCAGCGGACAGAAGAAAAGTTTCAGAGAGTTCCAGTGAATGATCTCAAATTTGGTAACTACGAGTAATACAATCTAAACTCCCACTCTCTAAAGAGAATAGGATCACAGAGAATAGAGCTTGAGAACACGTTTTTATGTAGGGTGAATGTTACCTACTGTTTGCAGTTTTCCTGACTGTAATTTTTAAAAGTATATCTTACCGTTAATATAATAGAAACCTACATCAATATATTCATTTGTGCATTTGGTACTAACAAATATTTACTGGGGAGATATAAAGAAAAAACAGCACGGAAAATAATAATTCATCAGTCAAAAAGTTCATAAGAACATCATTTTCTCATTGACCATCTGTACGTAGTTAATTACTTGAATCTTTTCAGAACGGATCGGGAAAAAAGCATTTTTAGATATGATGTTGGATATCTCAGAAGAATCGGATATCGAAATGTCTGATGAAGACATCCGAGAAGAAGTGGATACATTTATGTTCGAGGTACCTACCTTATTTATTCGCTGATTGTAATTCATATTTAGCTACTTATCTGTTTACTTTGTTGACCCTTTCTGAGCACGTTCGATGTGGTACAATTTGTTGAGCCACCAAGGTACAAGAACAAAGAAAAAGGATAGCACATGAGCACAAATAGCCTATCAAGACTGGAGAGTTAAAATTTTATTTCGCTCGTTTCACTCACGAGTTTCTATCCGAGTAGAATAACTCCGGCCCTTTCGCCCTCCGCGTATAAGTTTTTGTGAGATGGGGAGAGGTCGCAGCCTCCTCACTTATTTGCACTGATGAGGTAGCTAATTAAATTCTTGAAAAAAACAAAAAAACAAAAAAAAACAAAAAAAAAACAAGCAAATCATTAACTTAGAATCTTGTTTTGCAGTTCCATTTTTACTTCAGCAAGAAAATAAAAATCAGCTAACTCCCCCCTAGCGAAGATTTTTGTAAATGTCGCTGATAAATAAAAAATATACGGTAGTGCTCAGTGGCAGGATAATCAGTGCAATTGGTAGTGAGCTCGCAGGGTGGGAATTGTTAGCGGACTTACAGTGTTCTGTTCCAAGACAATTGACTTGACTAGCGGTGAGCGGCGCCCACTGGCAGTACATGAACTGGCAATGGAATCAGCAATACAGCAGTGGCCGCATAGTCAGCTTACTTTTGGCAAGTCAGCGGACTGACTGTAAGACCACCAAATTTCTTTTTATTATTTTCCTCTTTTGCATTGTTTTTTGTTTTGTTTTTTTTTTGGTTAAAGGTCCCTTCCATAATTGGTTTTGGCTGTTGGAGGGACCAAAGTAAACAAATAAATAAATAAATAAAAATACTTTAGGAGCAGTGGTAATAGAACAACCCCCCCCCCCCCCAAATAAAAAAGAAAAATTATTCAGCCAGTTGGTAAAAATGTGCATTAAAAGATTTCAGAAACAAGAGTCACGAAATTTTAGGAGGCTTACGAAATTTTTTCAAGATTTTTGATTGTGTCTTCCACTTTGGAAAGATGAGAAAACTTTTTTATTTTCCCCCGTTTTCCTTGTCGACTTGGCCCCTTCCCCCTGTTGGAGCCTATGTCAGTAACACTGGGTTAACGCTGGTAGCCCACTGTTATGTTTATAGTCATCAAGAATTTTTCTCAAAAATTGTGTTGACAGTAAAACCTGTGGTAGCACTGACACGGCATTCCTTGTGGGAATAAGCCTGTCAATCAACTTTTGTGATACATTAATTGAAGGGTTCATGTGAAAAGCAACCTTGGTCAGTTTTGGAATTCCGATTTTGTAGACAGATAGCGCTATCCACAGTCATTATGCCCGACATAATAGTGCATTTGAATGGGACCCATTTATCGGCCCACAATGGTAATGTTGAATTCACGAAAGAAATATGCTGTTTGCACGAAATATATGAATGACAAGCGCAGTAACAAGTACGAAACAGAAAAATAAAGAGTTTGAAGAAAAAATTAAACTTCAGAACGCAGTATAATTCACTTACACGATAAAATAAAATACGCCCGGAATTTTAATACCTTCTACACACAATGAAAAAAAGAGACACGATATTACTGCGCCCGAAATAAAAAGTTCAAATTCTCGGCCTCCATCATACTTGCCACAAATTTACAATTGCGCACAAATTAATGTCAAAATCAAATTTTGGAGCAATAAAAATCTATGAATCGATTGTCCCCCTCCTCAGGAGCCACAAAATTAGATTAAGAGCCAAACCGATATCAAAAACGAATTCGTTGAATTCGAAACCCTTCGATGATCTCGATGGGGTCATTCGCATAAATAATAGGTCTAAAAATTCCTAATGTACTTACTGTAATAAAGGGTTATTTTTACACGCCCACTCTTTTTTGTTCTCTCAACCGAAGCCCTGAAATCCGTCCTTTCGAGCATTACCTCAGAGCTCCCCTCTATGGCGTTTCTAAAGTACTTACGAAAAAATTCTTAGTGATCGTTTTTATAGAAAATTGGATCCCTCTTAAACTCATGGATCTCCTATCTCCACGAGTCTGTACGTTATCCGCGATGACGTATAATTTTTGTGTTTAAACAACATAATATACCGTATGCAAGTCATTTCGTGATATCGATTTTAAAACTCGTAATTTAAACTTTTTTTTTCGTGGCTTCACATTTTGTTCAATCACACTTTTTATTTCGTGCTATTTAATACTTCCCCATTTGAATGAGGCAACATCTGTCAGCAAACTCACACTGACAGTTCTCCTAGTTAAAGTGAACTTATACTGCGTAAAGTTGAAATTTCACAACTGACTCTTAGGGTTGTTTTTCACATGAACCATTCATACATTATTAAATAAGTCACCCTTAACTGAATTGAAGGAATATTAATGAGTTATTCTATCACAGGGTCATGACACTACATCATCAGCTATATCTACGGCGATTCATTTCTTGGGATCTCATTCAGACATTCAAGTAATCGTACTTGCACTACCTTCTGTATCTAATTAAATTTCTGCTAAAACGGGTTGAAATTCCCGAAACTGCGCGAGAAATTAAACCAAAACCGTGGTATAGTTTTGAAGAGAACTCCAGTTTCTTACTTTTGTCCTTTTTTCGCGTTATGTATTCAGGATGAAGTTGCTCAAGAATTGTTTTCGGTATTCGGAGCTTCAGATCGATGTCCGACCATGAATGATATTTCTCAATTGAAATATTTGGAAAAAGTGATCAAAGAAAGCTTAAGATTATGTCCACCAGTACCTGCCATAGCAAGAACACTGTCTGAAGATGTGCATATTGGTAAAAAAAAAATAATAAAAAAATGATAATAATAAATAAAAAATTCGGTTCTTCATTATTATAGGGAACCACTAATGCCGAGAACAGTGATGTAGTATAACATCTGTTATTTGTACTATTATAGTTTGATAGAGAAAGAGACGCAAGGATGGCACAATCGAATGTGTGTTGTTTTTTAATACGATTCAAGAAATGAAAAAATGAAAAAAAAATCCGTGATTCGCCAGAGAGTTGATTTGTCAGTTTGATGTGTGATTTCTCCTTTTAGGTGGTTATCTAATACCCTCTGGAACTCAAACAGTAATCAGCGTCGTTGGTGTGCACCGAGATCCGAGTCATTATCCTAATCCTGAAAAATTTGACCCAGAGAACTTTTCTTTGGAAAATTGTGCAAAAAGACATCCTTTCGCTTTCATACCATTCAGTGCGGGACCTCGAAACTGCATTGGTAAGTTTCTTACTAATGTTATTCCTAGTTCCTACCTTCTATTTAGGTGGTTAGTAAAATAATTTTCTGGTGTTAAGTAATTGACGTATGCACTTGCTTATTGTTCGAATTGGAGGATCATGATCACCCAATGTTTTTTAGGTAACATACGTTCTCCTAATATTTTTGAACTAGGCGGCTTTCATGACAAGAATTTAAATCGCGATGTCTTGACCCGACAGCCATTATCATCATCGTCGTCATCATATAATTAATAAGCATAATTGTAATCTGTGGTCTATTCCTCAATCTTTCGTCATTACGGTGTGTATCGGAGTTTGATTGACAAACCCGATTGGCAAAGCAAAACCGCCACGATTTTATGAATAAAGCTGTCTAAATGCTACCCTCATGAGCCGTCATTGCGGAAATAAAAAATCGAAAAGTCAGTTGAAGATCTCCACCACTGCACAATATTGAGGTACTCACAGCAATGTACAACAGAGCTTTTTGTTTGATTGAGTCAAGCCTGATGAGAGGGGCGGGTTTCCCTCTGGCCCCGGTCTTGGAAGGGGGCTAACCGCAAATACCAGAAAAGCAAAGAATATATGAAAATAATCAAAAACAATTTTTATGAAGCAAAGCGAAATAAAACTGAACAAAAACATTGCTAAGCAATCGATGCGGTTGGGTCGTTCCCCTAGGCCCGGGTTGAGGAAACTGTCCTCTCATTTTGTGGTCACCGTGGTGATCTACACTGGATCTTTCTTATTGTTTAGCAAATCGCCAAGGTAGCCAACTAGCAATCTATATTAAGAGGTGGAATTTAATCGAGATTAACATTGTGATTATTTTATGTCATTCTTGCCGAGCGGGTATAATTCAGTGTTCACCGAGCTGACTGTCAAAAAAGTCTAGTTATTTACTTTTTATACTCAGGGTGACTAAGTAAAATCATGTGATAACAAAGTAGTACTGGAGCAAGCAGATCTGTATCTAGAGAAGTCTTGTATTATCTCTGCTTACCCGTTTTTTATCAATTAATTTCTAACTAAACATAATTTTGAACTTCAAGCAAACGTAATGTCTTTTAATGGCTTATTTACTGATGACAATAACGAATATTGCGTACTGTAACGCGGGGTGACTTGACACATGTGTGTTTTCATTACCTGTAGAAGCGCTAGGGAAAGAATGGAGCACGTGGCAACACTGACACGTGACTCGTATGTTGTAATTATCGTGTAAAACCAACTCGGTGTAATTCCGTTAATTTCAGGCAGCGTTATGAGGTCGTTTGTGCAAAATTTCAAAAAGCATATCAAAATCACATTAGGTCTGTGAGTATAAATCTCCTGGTGGGATGGAAACCATGTTTCCTATGCTGCACCTGTAGAGCGCGCATTTCTGTCATCCAGATGCCCCCGGTGCCAATGAAAAGCTTATGGCAATCAGTTTGTTTACAACGGGGCATTCGCATGACAGAAACGCGCGTGAACGCGCGCGTCACATGATATAGCGCGCTGTACAGTTCCACGCTCGTATAATGTAAATAATCCGATTTCTATCTCTCCAGGAGATTTATACTCAAGGCATCAGGTACAGAAATTGTTTTAGATAATGAGTGAAAATTGAGGGAAATTGTGTGTGTGTGTGTGTTTGATGTAATTACACGCAGAATTTGATCGCAGTCATAATGAAAGTAAACAATCGTGTATTAATGAACATAGGGACGTAGCAAGTGATGAAAAATTGTAAAAAGGAACAAGAAGGGGGTAACTTTGGACACATTTGTTTATCTGTTCTTCAAGCCAGTAAGTGATCAATATCAATGTTCTATTTTATGCTAGTGAATGAAGAAGTACATATCGAATATTTACACATTTCAGAGGTTCCGAGGACGTATTATGTTTGTATGTCAGAGTTTTCGCTTTTCAAAGGAAAGACCTCATTTCATTTCTTCTTATGATTTTTGAAATAAAGAGTACTGTTCTCATGGCAATATTTCCTAGATTTTTTGCAAAGGTACATTCGTACACGTAGTACATCGTTTTAAGGTTGCTTAACACTTGTAATAGACAACGCTGTATTTTCAACCCCCCCCCCCCCCCCGTGCATTCATGAACATGTGCACTGTCACCCCATCGCGGTACCACCCAGCGCCCTTATTTTATGATTCTGCGGAATAATTTGTGGTTGGAGATGTTACAATCAATCGGAGAATATATTCACAATGTCCCATTAAAATAAAAAAAAATATCTCCCCAGTTTTTACAGTCTATAAAGCATGTCAAACTTGAAAGTACAGAAAAAAGTGAGCAAAGTCACCCCGTGTTACGGTATTTGAAACGCTTGATTGTTGGCCGTTATTTTTTTATAGACCTGAGAAATTTTACTTTTGGGCCACGGCAAAGTCTCGGTATGAGCCGAAATTTTTGAAAAAATTAAAATTTATTCTGATGACAGTAAGTGTTACACTTGTAATGTTGTAAAAGTGAAATGAACCTCCCTCCCCCTTCATAACAAGTTTTGCTACGCCACTGCTGGAATATAAAACTCTCTTCCCTTTCTGTGCGCATTTTACATTACCTACCTAGTTAAGTGAATTTTATGTGAATTATTTTTATAGGTCAAAAATTTGCAAAGTTGGAAGAAAAGGTGATTCTTTCAACGCTGCTTAGAAAGTACAAAATTACTGCTCTGCAGGCGTTTCAAGATATGTGTCTTGTTCCGGAAACAGTTTTGCGCCCAGACAATGGAGTAAAAATTAAAATATCTCGAAGAACGCTGTGAGGTTGTATTACAAGATGGAGCAAATGAATCCTCAACGAGGTTTATGAAGCTGCATACTAACGAAGGCATGTGCTAACTGTGATTCTAATGTACAATTCCGAAAATGTTCATATATTTACTTCGGGGCTTCTCTCACATCTGTCTGTGTTTCTTTATCAGGGCGCCCAACAATTTTTTGTATTTTTATAGTAGGTTACTCGACTCGGCGTGTTTCAAGCTGGAGAAAGCTGCCCTCCCCCAAGAGCTTCAGACGTGGGAAGATGATGAGATCAAAAAGAATGAATACAGTTTCCCTTTCAGTGCTACTCTGAGTTCATATTATGGTAATCAAATTATATTTTAGATCAACATAAAAAGAGGCCAGATTAAAGCATTTTTGAAAAAAAAAACATCAGATGAAATTAATAAAGAACGCAAATGCGTATTAAAACAAGGATCATTATAAACTTTGCTAGATCAAATTAGTAACTAGTATCCGACTGTCATTCGGTAAAAAGGGTATCTTAAGAAAGTATTGAAGGAAACCCCTATTCTTAGATTCAATTCTCCAATAACATAACGATATTAATTATATTGATGATATTATAAAGTCATCGGCATTTGAAAAAAATATAATGATATTTAATATTATGAACTGAAAGAATTAGATCGTGTTGTGTGATATTAATGATTTTTATAATATTAGTGATATATTACAGAATATCAAGTGATATTGCCCATACCTAATTTGCATTTGTTGTCTGAATTTGGCGGCGATGCTCTGTTGCCGATATATATATATTTTTTAATTGCGGAAATTGGTTAAAAAATGACTCTACCTCAAAGTTGAGGTAGGATGGGAATTGGCCACAAATAATTGAGTCATAACCGGATCGTATTACCAAATAAGAAGTGCAAAATAGGAAAAAATAATGGGTGGTCATCTTGCCTCCATGCGTCATTTTGCCCCCTCTACCCTAGAGTCATTTTTCAACTAATTTTCCCCATTTGTGTAACGTGTATTCCGGCAACAACGCGTCTGGCAGTGTTCTCAGAAGCATCAGTACACAGCGGGTGCTGAAGAAGAAGCCTGAATGAGTTCTAAATAATTCCAAAAGATACTAGCATGAGCATTGCGGATTGAAGAGTCTTAGGCACTCTTAAAGACGTGATGAACGTCAAAAATTCCCTAGAAATTGTCAGCCAGTCTGCCAGTCGAGAATCTAGTAAGCTGAAAAATTTGACCTAATAGTACACTTAACAAGTTATATTTAAATATATTTTTAAAGGAAATAAGAAAAGAGTCAGTAGGAAACAAATTTTTCAAAACTCCCTAGTATTGCTCTTCTATCTTCTGACTCAATCACTATCAACAGTAGACGGGAGGAGAAGGTAATCCTATAAAAATTAAAAAACATTCCAAAATGAGAATTTTTCAGGCTAATACCCAACTGATATAACTAAGCACTATATCCCGATACGCAATCAGTTACCCTCTAGTTACTCGCGGAAAAATTACCCATTTGCAACCGTCGGTTACCCTCAGATTACCCAGAAACCCATCAGTTGCTCTTGGTTCCTATTTAGTTACCCGGGTAACTCGCGGAATTTTGCGCATCCTGATACACAATCAGTTACCCTCTAGTTACATGCGGAAAGGTTAGCCATTTGTAACCCTCGTTTTCTTTCAGATTACCCAGAAACCCGTCAGTTACCCTTGGTTCCCTTTTAATTACCCGGGTAACTGGCGGGATTTTGCGCATCGGGTAGCACGTAACACATTGAGGATACCATTACCATAAGGTCGAACAAACTCCAAAAGTTTGGAAAAAAAAGTTGAGTGATTCTTTTCTTTTGCTCCTCGTTCTACAGCTGAAACGTGTATAGTAAATTTTAATTCGGTGCTTCAAATTTATACATAATCTCTTTTAGCGGCGATTCGGACTTAATGACTGACCAATTGAGTCGGCTGAGTGAATCTAATTCTGTAGTAGTTTTTATTTTATTACCTTGAAAAATACCCGATGCCACATTCGAACCTTGTATTTCGTCACTCTTTTCACCAGCTGTTATTCGAGCTCCCATTTAGTCGCACTTTGTACCTCTAACAAACATTCACGTGAACTATAAGTAGAAACACCGTACAGTTTCTGAACAGGTACCTACTTGAATATTGTAAAATAACGTTCCGTGTTTAAATATTTCGTCATGTTAGAATTAGTTTTCATCGGTATTGTTATTATCATAATATCAGCGTATTTAATCAAATACTACAAAAGCAAACGCGCTGTACAGCAACTGGTCGATCAATTACCGGGTCCAAAATCATATCCCATTATTGGATCTATGCTGGTATTGGCCAGCATACCTCGAACTAGTAAGTACCTACCTATATCTTTCCAAGTTCACAATCTCAATCAGTCTTACTTGTATACATTATGCCATTTATTTCTTACTTAAACATATATGTGTAAACAATCATGTTTTTGCTAACTTGCATATTATCACCACGAATCTTAATAATACCTATATGATTCAAGAAGTTTGACCAGAGCTATTTATCCTACGCAGAACTAAGCTGTATACTTAACTCGATATTTTACTGATAAACACATTGGAAGCCAATAAAGTCCAAAATAGAGTACCTATTTAAATGTCTCTTTCGAATTTTCCATGTCAAAAGAATAGAACTCATGTATTTCTCCTTTGCGAATATTATCATATAATCATTAGTCAACACCATTTCAGGAATATTTGAAATAAGCACAGTTATGAGAATGAAATACGGATCTTTATTCCGAAGTTGGTGGGGATCGGTTCCGACCATACACATCCTTAGTCCCGAAAGTGCAGAAGTAAGTTTCAGTACTCATGTACATGTAACTATCTATCTGCGAGTATTGTATATATGTGCTGATCATATCTATATATTATATTTATGAGCTAATCAGTGCAAAAAGCAGTTACTTTTCCCCCCATTTTTTTAAATCACGTCGGATGTTGGTTTCTAGTCTGTCTCTGTAAGAAAATCCGGATTAAATACTTCCTTGGTAGTTTTCTACATTGTTTCTACCTACAATAGATATTCTTATTTCCATTTAAAGTTTACGAATTGCGTCTCGTTATGACAAACTGTAAATTCATATCGTTTACTTGGATAAGGTTAATAAGTACCTAATGCCTATCAGCTTATCCAGTGTAGTCAATATGTTCTTTAATTGTAGCATCACTGCTGGTAGTCCTTATTCATTAACTTTTGATTTTCAGATGGCTCTCCCCCTAGATAGGTTAATTAGAAAAAAAAGTAAGATTTACCAAGTTTGAGCAGAATCAGTGAGGAAAGTTCCCCATGCCTCTAGGGCATTGATGTTCTTACCGGAATTAACACTGAATTTTGAAATTTCAGTTTCGGTCAAGAAGATGCCCCTCCTCCCATATAAGCCTGAAAATTATATTCTTACTCTAATTGATATTCTTAAAAGTCACCAAATCCGTTTTTGGGGCCTTTTTCTTCCTCTCTGTACCTTTGGGCTCCATTGGGGACTGATTTTCAATTACTAAAATTTTGTTCCCACTCCTTATTATTTATGCTTATATGTAAGGGGACGTGCCAATTGTTGGTCTACTTTTTTTGACCAGCTCGTGTACCTTCCATAATCGGTTTTTGGAAATGAAACCCATCTAGTACATTAATACCATTCTTCTGCTCTCAGCTAATGCACTCGAAAATTTTTAATATGCAATGAAATGTTGACTAAGCTATTTTACAAAGACACCGAATGACCAACATTTGATACTGCTGTGCCAATTATTGGTCAGGTAAAATTTCATCACAGGATTCCTTTCCCTTCCTTTCAGTTTGTTTACACATATAGAACACAGGACTGAAATTTGTTTCTACTGATTAGATTTTTCCAACACATGGTATAGTCGAGTAAGTACGAGATGTAATTTGTGCCAAATGTTGGTATTTCTTATCAAAAAATTGATGACATGGTATGTGCAAGGGTGGATAAATTGACAAAAACCCCAAAAATTTGATTCTAACCGAAGTTATCGCAATTTGAAAGCGAATTTTTCAACCACCTTTCTCACTTCCTGCAAATCACCAGCTCGAACTGAAATTCTCAAAATACACCGCAAATATGTTTTTTGGACCTCTAGCATTATATTACCTACCTACTCATTCACATTAACGAGAAAATTTGTGACGTACTTATCATTTCGATTTATTCAAACACCTTTTTTCCAAACTTTGAGAAAAACTACGACTTTCTTATCACTATACATTTCAAGATCACAGACACGGAGTTGTAATCACGCCTTCACAGTCACAAAGGTATAGAATTATAGCTCTTTCTGTGAAAAAAAATGTTCATAGCGCTCCTACCGGATGTTATTGAAGTTAAAAATGTAGCGGTCACCATTAGGTATCTGACCGACAATTGACACATTCCCATGAGGGTTTCTCGGGCCATTCAGTTCATTTTTGGAGTTCCTTTTCCCCTCTCTCTCATCCTTCGGACTCCACAGAGGTTGATCAGTAATTCTTTTCGTTTCCTTACTCAGACATAAAGGATGTGGACATTGGAATCAGTTCCCTATGATGTCAGAAGGGAGGGAAAGGGGAAAAAGATAATAGTTTAACACTTGTATGGAAGAGGGGGGGGGGCTCTTTCCTCGATTGAAATTCAAATTCTAAAAATCAAAGTCAATTCCCACATTCAACCCCCTTGAGACATGGGTTACTCTTCACCGATTTTGCTGAAACTTGGCAGAACATTTCTTTCTTGTGATATTTGGAACCGATCTAGGGGGCTTGCCAACTGAAAAAATGAATTCATTTTTTGACCAAGTGTACCTAAGGACCACTCTATATGCATATACTCACCGAAAGAGCAGAAAAGAAGACTGTACGTCAACGTAGTGATGTCGGTCCTCCTATACGGGGCGCCGGTATTCGCCGACGCCATCAAGATTCCGTATAGAAGAGTGGAGATGGAGAAGATCCAGCGAAAAGCCGCGATGAGGTGTGTCAGTGCATACCGCACTGTTTCTTCGGAGGCAGTAGGCGTGTTAGCGCGTATACCGCCGATCGAACTCAAGGTCGGCGAAATAGCGGAGGTATACGGTGCGAAGAAGAAAGCGAAGACGAGAAGAGAAGCACTTCGGGTCAAGCGAGTCATCCAGCAGGACACGCTTCGGAAGTGGAAGGACGCGCTCGCCCATTCGTCCAAGGGCGAGTGGACCCGAGCGCTGATACGCGACCTCGATGGATGGGTAGGAAGAGTGCACGGAGCGCTGAACTTCCACCTTACCCAAGTCCTGAGCGGCCACGGGTGCTTCGGCACGTACCTACACCGGATGGCGATAGCGCCGAGCCCCGTGTGCACGCACTGCGATCGAGGGGCGGAAGACACACCCTGGCACACCCTGTTCGAGTGTGAGGCCTGGAAGCATGAGAGGCGCGGGACGGTTTCAACACCACGCGATGAGCCGGATGAAGAAGACGACGACATCAGCCGTCTCGCGCCGGACACCCTGGTTCCGGAGATGATGAAGAGCGGCAGCAGTTGGAACCGGGTGTCGGCCTTTGTCTCGGCCATCATGAAGAGGAAGATGCAGGCAGAGTGGTCGAGGCAGAGGGCCGACGGAGAAAGCTCGGCCCACACCATCGATCCTGTACCATCCTGAAGAAGAGAAGCTCACCCGCCGTCACCACCTTCCTGCGTTGACACACGCACCCAGACGAGGAGGTGAAGGGTTGGAGCAACGGCAGCGCGTCCGTCTGCGGTGCACCCGAATTCCAGGTCGTCGTCGCGACAATGGCGGTTCCCTCGGTCAGTAGGGTGCGCCGTAGTGGCCCTTGAGGACAGCGCGCACCGACACGGTCGACGAAATGGGGGCTCGGGCCAGCCTCAATACGTCCGCACCAGCAACCCGACGATATGCTAGAGATGGTAGTTTCCGGGTTGCGAATGGCGAGGGGCGGTGTCTGGGGAGCCAATTGGGCATGCGTGCATCGCCTTACGCTCCACCATAGATATGCATATACTCACACACCACGATATTATCGGACCAAAATGCGTGTTTATCTAATCTGAATAAATGATTATGTTGGTCATTAATACTGCGGAAGTGTACTTAGTTCTTATTTTTCTTTAATTTAGATAACTTATTTTTGCAGATAATATTAACCTCCCGACAAAACATAGACAAAGCGTTTGTATATCAATTTTTTAAACCGTGGCTTGGAACCGGACTATTAACTTCTGGCGGTGAGTTCTTAGGTTTTCTATGGATTCACATTTTAACGGGGAAAAGTGAGTAATGTACTGCTCTATTACGTCTTTGGGGAATGATTCCAAAATGAGACTATTGGAAACAAAAATAACTTAACAAAATGAAGTAGGTAGGTACTTTTAAACATATAAGAATCCTTAAATTCTTCAAGTGGTACGAATACTCTGTCTTCATAAGTATCTCTAGCCGTACCAAAATTAAACTTCATGATTTAGATGAGAGACTCGGCAATAAAATCTTAAAACTGCTTGTATGAGAGATGAGTCTAGACCCAGAGCCAAAAACTAGTCTGGAATGTCGAAGTTATCTGTAAGCTTGACCTCGTGTATGCTTGATGGTTTTCTTATTTCGACGTAATCATAGATTCTGAAATGTGTAAATTACATGTTATACTTACCTACCTGCGTATATTATATATAGGTATGAATATCTAATACTTTATCATGAGCTTCATAAAAATTAATAAACCTTCTTGTGTTACGAGCAGGCTCCAAATGGCACAAACGAAGAAAAATGTTGACGCCGGCATTCCACTTTTCTATATTGCAGACATTCTTTCCCATATTTGTGGAGAAAGCTGACGTTTTGACAAAGAAACTGGAATATAATTTGAATAAAGAAGAATTTGATGTACTCCCGTTCATAAGCAAATGTACTTTGGACATCATCTGCGGTACTTGTCATTTTATCATATTCCATCTTTCATAAGTTTGCATCCCAACTTTTTGGAGGACATCTTCTGTACCAGCTATTACAAGCAAGAACATCGTTACATTACCGCAAGTCTTACTTTTATTACTTCTACATTAACTATACCTATATAAAATCATTAAATGGTTCACAATTAATTTCAGAAGCCGCAATGGGTGTAAAACTAAACGCACAAAGTGGAGGAACACCCGAATATATTAGAAGTGTTCATAAGTAAGTGTACGCGTCAGTGAACAATTAGAGCACTCTCAAGTTAAATTTCAAGTGAAAACTCTATATAAGGTGCACAGTGTTGCCACATTTGAGACTCAAAAGTGTGGACGCTGATTTGTCAGTGGTCTATTTACACGACTGGTGCACTGGTGGTTTCAAATTCCAAGATAAAAACTGAAAGTACAGCTTAGGTATCTGTACTTTTTACCTTTTAAGAGACGAACTATGTTTTTGGTTTTTCTGTTTGGAATTTATGAATTGCTTATAGTCACTCCTCCAACACTAAGGCGGCTCTAAAGGGATGTATGACGAACAGCCATTTTGATTGCAAGAAAAGCATACGTAGGTATATGATTTCTCATAATCAACACGCGCTTGTTTATTTCTGGCAATCAAAATGGCTGTTCGTTATACCTTCCCTTGGAGCCGCCTTACCAACACTGGCCCTTCAATGGATGATTAAATGAAGTCACGTTTTTTATACTTCTGGCCCTCAGTATGATCCTATTTACGGAAGAATGTTTCGAGAAACACGTTTTACCTTCTTATTCCTAACGGTAATATAGATGTATTATTGCTTGGCAGAATGACTGAAATAATAATGGCGAAAATACGAAAGCCTTGGTTGTGGATAGAAATGCTCTACGCAGTTAGTAACACCAAGAGACAAGAAACGAATGCCATTAAAACATTACATAACATGTCGTTAAGTGTGAGTATTTTCATTTTCTACTTAATGTGTAATATAACAACATAATACCTAGCACCCCCTTAGCACTTAGCACACGAGTGTATGATCGCAGATTCTCGGTCACTGGTGTGGACTACATCGATAGATATCTTCTTATCGTCATTACTGGGAGATACGAGACAAAACTAGCAAACAGCTGTAGTGACTAAATAAACTATATGTAACTTTAATTTCTACATCTGAGGACTATTATTGAACTGCGCAGGTTATACAGCAGAAAAAACTGCAGCGAAGAGAAAAAAACCTACAAAGAGCTCCCGCGAATGATCTCAAAATTGGTAATTAAAACAACACAGTACGATATTCAGTATCTTGACTCTCACTCAACATGGAATAAGATCACAGAATAGTTGAGCTTGAGAGAAGACCTTTTTTATGTACCAGCAACTGGGGTAATATTGGACACTGGTGGTAATATCGGCCCTCATGACTTGTAGGAGCGCTAGTATCGTTATCAGTAAACAATATTACCCCAGTTAACGGTAGGGTGAATATTACCTACTGTTTCCAGTTTCCTGGACTGTAATTTTTAAAACTATTTTCTAATATCAACCTACGTCAACATCTTCATTTGGGCATTCAGAACTTTTATTGAGTTGAAATGAAAAAAATAATAGCGAGTAAAACTATGATTTACCAGTCAAAATCGGGGGGGGGGGGAAATTCATTCTCGTAGACTTCAGTTTATAAGAACCAGAAATGAAACTTGACTTTTAGTTGGAGGGGGGGGGGGATTTTTTCCCTAATAATAAGAATTAACCTATAGCAATTCTTACGTTTATCTATTAAAACTGCCGGCGGCATCTATTAATAATTATGGTAATAGTTTACACATTCGGACTGGGCAAACAGCTACAACAACACGGGAACTAAACCTAACTGATAAGCGAACGGTGATGGTTAGGTACTTTGACTCCCATAAGAAAAACACACGGAGCAGAGATCATTATATTACTACCTGAGAATAAGAATTTTTTTTAGAAACCAAAGGTATACATTTTTAATCCAAAAGGTTTTCAGCATTGCTAATAAACTTCTGGTTAACAACAAATTTCTTATTCTCAGGTAGTAACATTTGGACCTAGCAATGTAATGCCTGACATCTGGCGGAAGTTTTCAGCAACATCTAGTTCTTTTGTGTTTTTATCAACGTTAGGATAAAATCATACATTTTTCCTAATGTTGATAAGAAATTCAATGGAAAGTTGTAAAACGACATCAGCGCGCCGCCACCCTGCTAGGTCCGAATAATGATCATTGCTCAGTGTGTTTTTAAGGTCGGCGCAGCCGAGCCTTATACAATATACAACCGAAAAATAGTTCCACGCAGCGCGTGACGTCAGTGGATTTGGTCGGCGCAGCTAATGGAAAAATAGTTCTACAACGTCAGTGGTTTATGGTCGGCGCAACCAATGGAAAAATAGTTCTACGCAACTCGCGACGTCATTGGTTTGGGTTTGTCTTCCAGTGGCTTTTTTTAGGGTCGGTGGAGAGCCGAGCCTCTTATACAACCAAAAAATAGTTCCACGTGACGCGTGACATCAGTGGTTTATGGTTGGCGCAGCCAATGGAAAATAGTTCTACACAACGCGTGATGTCAGTGGTTTGGGTTTGTCTTCCAGTGACTTTTTTTCTTATCAATTGATGTTCAAGATACACGAGAATGAATCGCGTTTGCTTTCCAAAATGGTGCTTGTGGTTTTAAATGTAAAAGTGAACGTAATCGTGCATAAAAGAAACAGATAGGAAGATGGTTTTATATTGTGCTTACAGTCTCAGCAAAAGTTACTCGAGGTATCAACACAAGGAATTGATGAAAGGAGTTCATTTTGTGAGGTTTGTAATATTGTTTATGATTTTTGCTGAAATTAAGGTCCGTGAGAACCAACTAACATTTTTGTAAACAAAATGAGTTATTAGTATTGTTGGAAAGAGTGTAAAGAGTAGAATTTTTCAGAAGTTGGGCCCCTGATTCAAAAATGTGTACTCACGTTGATCAAGGCTTATCAGTAAATGCTATGTCACATAGTTTCTACATGGCTCTTGAACTTAGAATCACGTGTTCTCAGAAAACAGGTGTTGGCTGGTTGGTTCCCTTACTCTTAACCAGGGACTGGGAACCGGAACCAGAACCGACTGGAACCCGAACAATTGCAAGGAACCGGAACCTGAAAAATTGAATTTTTGCAAAATGGAACCAGAACCTGAACCCGAATAATTTTTTAGGTTCCTAATAATCGGGTTCTGGTTCCAGTTCTAGTATGCTTAGTAAATGAAAGGAGACACAATGTTGCTGTTTTGACTTCTGAAGAGGCCTTTGTGAATCATGAGTTATTGCAGGAACTGGAACCAGAACCCAATTATCAGAGGAACTGGAACCCGAAAAAATTTGCATGATGGAACCAGGAACCGGTACTGGAACCTGAGATGTTCACGTTTGCAACTGAAACCGGAACCCGACCAAAAATTGATCGGGTTCCCATTCCCTGCTCTTAAGAGCATCTAACTGCGATTGTACTTTTTTGTACTTTTTATTCGAAGTTGTTAGTGGAATAGCCGCCCAGACTTCAGCTGAAAGGCCGACCCTATTACTAGGTCGCAAAGCGACCTAGCTTTTCTGTTCTTATGGGAGTCAAAACGTTTGTTGGCCAAAAGTTAGGTATTTTTGCTAACTGTAACCAAGAACACAGTAACTCATTGTGTGACCTCAGATCACCGTTCGCTTATCAGAAAATATCTAGTCGACGCTAGCGCTTCTACAATTTGCACAGTCAATGTTGAGTCATCCTTATTAGTGTAAGAGTGCTCTTATTTACATCCTAAGGGTAAATGGACGCTGTTTAACAAAAGGGAACTAACCCACAAAATCTGCTTTTTGAGAACACGTGATTTTAAGTTCAAGAGCCATGTAGAAACTATATGGCCATTGCGTTTACTGATAAGCTTTTCCCAACGTGAGTACACATTTTTGAATTGGGGGCCCAATTTTGAAAAATTCTACGTCTTACGCTCTTTCCAATGATACTAATAACTCATTTTGTTAACAAGTGTGGGTTAGTTCTCTTTTGTTAAACAGCGTCCAAATCATTATTTGGTTTGAATCTCTTCAGTTGTCTGATTTCTTGGCTAATAGCTCGACGGCTGTAGGATTTACGTGGTCGTGAAGTCATCTTTCATATTTCGGGACGAACCGGCGTATCTCTTCTAGAACAGTCGGTATTTTCAGGTCGTGATTCATATCTGCGTTGCGTTCAAACCGGTAGGCTCCGACCATGGTGCGTAGATTAGGCGCCGGATTCTGATGATGCATGAGCGCCCGCGCGTTTCACACACTTTGCCTGGTGTTAGCAGAAGGTCCATGTATGCCCCAATTGTTGGCAGTTTTTGCACTAAGGGATATCTTTCTTCTTATGCGGAGCTTCCATCGTTATCTTCTGGTACCATATGTGTGCCATATTATATACTTCTTTGTTTATTGGGCTTGGCATCAGGTCCACAAAGAACAGTAGCCCAGGGACTTTAATTCAGACACTGTTCTTGTTGCCTGGATCGCTTCTCTTCCGCAGGATTACATTGGTTGCTCGTATTATACCTCGTGCCTATGCTTTTTCATTTCGCTGGCTATGGTGTCGGCACCAGTACTCGGGTATAATCCTCGAACCTCTACATGGTATGGTTTTTCACTTTTCAGTTGATGACTGTGTTAATCCAGATTACGCTTGTTCAGTTTATCTCGGATGAGCTGGTACGTTACTTCGTCCTTTGGTTGAACTTTGAGGATACCGTTACTGAGGGTTCTGAATTCAGGAACTTCGGCGTTAGGGTACTGTAGTTTCGTGAATTCCTCTGAAATGGTTTCGCCTATGTTGTTGTCGACGAAGAACGGCCTGCTTCTCCACTACTTTGTCTTCAACTTCACTCATTCCTGTATCCTTCATTGTGTCATGACCACGTTTTTCCCCGCGTGATTTATTCCCGCTACTGCGATTTTGTTGGCTTTTTGGGTTGGTTTGGATGTTGCTGCTGGTGCTTTCCGATGGAGTCGTCCTTGCGGCAGTGGTGAGTTCATCGCTTTTTTTGGCTAGTTCTGCGTTATAGTTGCTTTTTTCATGTGCGTCCTGTAATTCCTTGTAGTACTGGAGTAGTACCTTGTAGTTTCCTCGCAAATTCTCGTGCTTTTAGAAAATTCGCTCATACTTCTGTTCTAACTGTTTTACCTGCTCTTTCAGCTGTTTTGTAGCAGGTGGTATAATTATTTTAGATTGTTCGTAAACTACTGCGTCCGGAGTGCGTTGGTCACTGTTTTGCCGCGTTAGCGGTTTTAACACCGCAGTTTAATGTTATGTATCACTTACCGCCTGCTCGGCCCGTTACATGTCTTACACATTTTGCACATCACATCAATATACGTAAATAGTACATTAATATTTCGATTATTTTATTACTGCATTTTACACGATTCCACGGAACGCGAAAACAAACGTTACAAATCATTTTGCTGCTATGCGAGAACTTCAGAAGAAAAATTTGCCGACAAGTACCTATTTTTTGAAAACTAAAAATTCGCAGGCAAAATTTGTAAAAAAAAAATTGAAAATTTGCCGTTTTTTTAAATCAAAATACTTTTTAATTGAAAAATAAACAAACAAACATTCTTAAAACATGGAAAATTCAATTGAACAGTTTCGAAATTGGCCGACTACCAAATGATTGGAGACGGGAGGGGTTCAACCACCCACACCCTCACTCAGTTTTGTCCCTGATAAGAGCATAATTTTATTATTACATTCCGTACGTAGTTAATTAAAATCATACATATTCTACCTTTTCAGAGCCGATAGAAAAAAAAGCATTTTTAGATATGCTGTTGGATATATCAGAAGAATCGAATATAGAAATGTCTGATGAGGACATCCGAGAAGAAGTGGATACTTTTATGTTTGAGGTACATTATTTACTCGTGCATTATAATTCGTGTTCCCAATTATCTGTTTACTGTAATCTCACTTTCTGAGTATACTTTCGGTGGTGAAATTTGTTGAGACCAATGTACAAGAACGAAAAAAAAAAACAGGGTATCCCATGAGCACAAATAGCCTGTCAAGACTATTGAATTAAAATCTATAGAATAACTCCAGCCCTTTCGCCGTAATTTTTTTTTTTTTGGGGGGGGGGTGAGACGTCGTAGCCTCCTTTCCTAATTTGCATTGATGAGGTAGCTAAATAAATGACTGAAAAAATAAACAAGTTATTGACTTTGAATCTTGTTTTGCAATTCCATTCTTAACCTCAACAAGAAAACAGATCAGCTAACTCCCGCCCATGAAGATTTTTTATAAATTTTGCTGCTCAATAAAGAAGATATGGCAATGCTCGATGACAGGATGGTCAGGGTAATTGATAGTGGACTCGCAGGGTGGGAACTGTCACTGGATCGTCAGGCCTACTACCATTTTTGAAAGACAAGAACACCTTTTTTCCCCCTGGTTTTTCTTATCGACTTGACCCCGTCCCACCTATAGACGCCTATGGCAATAGCATTGGATTCACATTGGTGAGCTCACTGTTATGATTACAGCCATCGAGAATTTTTCAACGACGAGCCATTCTACACGTATTTTACGCAAATCTGCATCAATAATGGTGTTGACAGTGAAACCTGGGGTAGCAGTGCCACGGCATTCCTTTTGTGGGAATTACCCCGTCAGTTAACTTGTGATGCATTAAGTTTAGGTACATTATTGAATAATAATGAGTGATTCTATCACAGGGTCATGACACTACATCATCAGCTATATCTACAGCGATTCATTTCCTGGGATCTCATTCAGACATTCAAGTAAGTATACTTACACTACCTATTATACCTTCTGTACCTAATTGAATTTCTACTAAAACGGGTTGATCTTCTCGAAACTGCGCGAGAAATTGAATGAAAACCGTGGTATAATTTTGAAGAGAATTCCAGTTTCTTGCTCATGTCCTTTTTTCGCGTTATTCAGGATGAAGTTGCTCAAGAATTGTTTTCGGTATTCGGAGCTTCAGATCGGTGTCCGACCATCAATGATATTTCTCAATTGAAATATTTGGAAAAAGTGATCAAAGAAAGCTTAAGATTATGTCCACCAGTACCTGCCATAGCAAGAACACTGTCTGAAGACGTGCATATTGGTAAATAAATAAATAAAAAATTCGAATATTCTTCATTATTATAGGGATTACCCACTACTGCCGGGAACAGTGGTGTAGCATAACATCTGTTTTTTTTACTATTGAGTATAGGTTGTTAGAGAAAGAGACGCAAGGAGGCAAAAGGATGGCATAACCAAATAAGTGTTATTTTTTTAATACAATTCAAGAAATTCAAAAATGAAAAAAAAATCCGTGATTCACCAGAGTTGATTTGTCAGTTTAATGCGCGATTTCTCCTTTCAGGTGGATATCTAATACCCTCTGGAACTCAAACAGTAATCAGCGTTATTGGTGTGCACCGAGATCCGAGTCATTATCCTAATCCTGAAAAATTTGATCCCGAGAACTTTTCTTTGGAAAATAGTACAAAAAGACATCCGTTCGCTTTCATACCGTTCAGTGCTGGACCTCGAAACTGTATTGGTGAGTCCTTACTAATGTTATCCTTCGTTGAAATCGATACTAGGGGTATTGAGAAACCATATTCCGGTACCGGCCGGGCTTAAATTTGATTTTGGGAAATCGTAAAAAAAATTGTTGTCCCCGTTGAAAGACAAATTTTTCACGTTTACATAGTGTGATAAAATGAGGCTGTACGATCAGTCGATCACTATACATAGTGTGATAAGATGAGGCTGTACGATCACACAGCGGCACCGTCAGTTCCAATCTCACGGATCACGGTTTTATGAAGTACCAAAAATTCATCTAGCAAAGTAGTCTCTGCACGAAGATGATTTAAAGGCTGTTTCTACAGACTGCTTCTATGGGTCGAAAGATGCACGCGTTCTTCAACGTGGATACTAGAAATGTTGAATAATATTTTATGTCCACGTTTAAGGACATATAATCGCCTTTTTCTTTTTCCCATTGGGTAAATATGCGGAGAATATTTGATATAATATGTTGCTGAATGTAATGTGGCCAACATTAGATATATTATTACGTTTTTACAAAGTCAGAGCGGCAAATTCAATATGGCTGTTGATGTCCACGATGAAGGACACTTTTTTTTTTAGAAACCAGGATCTCAGCAATAAATGAGTATTTTAGCATACATATTATCATTATTTCACAGAAATTCTTACACAGCCTTCTAGAGGAAGTTATGAGGAAATTATATGAGCTTTTGAGAGAAGTTTATGTTTATAGTTGAACTTTACAGAGCGATTTGAAAATTATCCACGTTGAAGGACATATCTCTTCCTAGACACAACTTTGATGCATTCTAAAGGTTACTTAACTTGGTTAGAAAAAGATTGTAAGACCATACCGTGTTTCCTCAACTTACCTCTTCAACAATGGGAAACAGTGGTTCCTGAAAATTATGTATTAAAACCTTCCAGCGAGCAAAAAAAAAAAAACGGAACTAGACCAGGTTGACACTCACGTTGATGGACATTTCAGGTGCACTTTCGATTTTCTAAGGATGCTCTGTTGAACTAGGGAGAGCTTTTACCACTGTCTCCATCAGAAGAGTTCATTTCCTAAATTTTGACATATTGCGCATAGCATTCTGATAATAGTTACAGCCCATTTACATGAATTGTCCATTTTTCGGAGAATTACCCAGGCACTGGTGCATGTGCTCCACATGGAATTCTGAAAAAAAGTGTTTTTGCTCCACACAAGAAAATTCTGAAAATTTCAAATTAGGCCACATATATATGTTCATCTAATATTTCTGAATTAGACCGATCAGAGTCAGTTGGAGATCACCATTGTCCAATGTTGATGTCCCGACGGCGATCTACAACATGCTTTTTGTTTGGTTGGGTAACTGTCCTCTCATGTTAAGCTCAACACCCTAGTTACAGAGATAAATGTGGTGGTCTATACTACAGAGTTGTTTTTTTCTTCTTTCTTTTATTGCTCTGTGAATTACATTGGGGGGACATTCAATCGAATTTAACGTTGTGCCGATTGCCAAGCGGGAGTATTCATTGTTTGACTAAAAGAAGAAAAGTATAATGATACCTACTTTTTTATACTTATAATGACTAAGTAAAATCAGGAAATAACATAGTAGTACCTGAGTACTTGAACAGACAGAACTACCTATAAAAGTTCTGTATTATTTCTATTTTTACGTTTCTTATCAGTTAGAATTTCTAACGAAACATAATTTTGCACTTAAGGCTAACGGAATGTCTTGTAATGGCTTATTTATTGTGTATCTGAAACACTTGATTGCTGGCAGTTAAGTAAATGTATTGACCTAAAAAGTTTTACTCTTGGGCTGCAGCAGTCTCCGGAATAGGGATCTGATGACAAAAACTTTGAGGAAAAAAAGATTTTCTGCGTGAAAAATCAGTAAAAAGATAGGTATCAATTTTGAATGCATTCAAGCTGAAGTCTACATTTTTCTGGCTAGAATGTAACCCTATCCCTTGCTATAAACATTTTACATTATGTAAGTTAATTTAGTCTTAAATTTACATTCTTTTAGGTCAGAAATTTGCGATGTTTGAAGAAAAGGTGATACTTTCAACACTGTTTAGAAAGTACAAAGTTACAGCATTGCAGTCGTTCAAAGATCTATGTCTAGTTCCCGAAACAGTTCTGCGTCCAGATAATGAAGTGAAAATTAAAATATCCCGTAGAACGTTGTGATGTAGAACTACAAGGTGGAGCAAATAAATCCATAGGGAGGTTTATGAAACTGCATACTAATGAAGACATGTACTATAACTATGATTGCTATGTATTATTCCTTATCTCTCGGGCTGGCTGTGTCCGCGTACCTAGTAGAATCTTCAGGCAACAGATCTTCCCCTCAATTTTCTGGATTTTTCTAATAGGCTGGCCTTTGCTAAATGCTACGGACTTGTGAAGATCGTACCAGAATGAGGTAGATGAGATCAAAAAGAATGAAAAAAAGCTTCACTTTCAGTTCTGATCTGAATACGGTAATCATATGACATTATATCATGAGAACGGCGCCGGGACCTAATGGAAATTTAGTGACACTCAAATATCAGCTATATATGCATCAGCGGCGCTTAAATGCCAGCTACATGCATCACTGATACAATCTTAACTTTGGATATGGTGAATTCCATTTATTTGTGAAGTTCTAATGCTATTTGATAATCAAAATTTTGAAGCTATATACCTGTTCGCTAGAGGGCGTGAGAGCTTTATTTTTTTTTATCGATGTCTGGCAGACCACATTTTCGAGTGTACGAGTACCTCAGCAACGGAACGTTGCCGAGATACACTCGAAAATGTGGTCAAAATGGGTCAAAAAATGACTGTAGCTCAATTTTGACGACGGATTTGAATTCGTCTCGAAAAATTGAGTAATTAGGACCAGCGCCGACGCCGAATCTCTCAGAAAATCTTTTTGCCCGAAAAAGGACATGATGACTACCCAGAATTTAGCCAGACAGGACGATTTATACAAAATCGTACATTTGAGCATAATTATTCACCCTGCATTATTGGCAACACAGCAGAATCTCAACTTGATCAGTAAATTTCTACCATATTATATGTATATATGTATGTGATTTCACCTTACCAATTGTAGAATATTTTGGAATATTTGGACTTTTTAGGGAATATATATATTTATTTTATAATTAGCGAGACATTTAACGCCTATAGGCCATGGCCTCAGTACATCTTAAGGTTAGTTAAGCCTCATACAATGGGAAAAATAAATCTATGCAGTGGTTTGTTGTTCTTATCAATCGAAGTTCGAGATACACACGAGAATGCCTCACGTTTGCTTTCGACAGTGGCGCTTGTGGTTTTAAATGTAAAAGTGAACGTAATCGTGTGTAAAAGAAACAGATAGAAGATGGTTTTACATCGTGTTTACAGTCTCAGCAAAAGCAACTCGAGTTATCAACATAAGGAATCGATGAAAGGAGTTCATTTTGTGAGGTTTGTAATATTGTGTATGATTCTTGCTGAAGGGTTGGTGTGTGAAACAACTGACATTTTTGTAAACAAAATTTATTTTCAGATTTGGTGACCCTTATTGTGTTGATAATTACATTTAGTCATCATTACTTTCAGTTACACAAAGCTCAAATACTCCAAACTTTTAGATTTATTTCTCTCACTTCAATGTTCTAATGCTCAATATCGTTCTGTAACAACTCCACATCCTCTCCTGCTTTTACGATCCTTTTGGGCAGGGGTGTGAACATTTGACTCAACGCGCAACCAGTTTTGGTTGTTGTAATTTGACACGTCATGTGTTCGGCGTTTTCTCATTGATTTTGCTACCATTTTCATGTTTCAACATTGCGCAGTCACGAGATTTCGGCCTTTGAAATGAATGTTTTTCTTGTAAATACTGGGCTTAGTTTTCACGTTTGTAATTTTGTCATCAAACTTTCTGTAGCCATATTCTTGAGCGTACTGATTGGATAATATGTGGTTTACGATTTCTATTTTCAAAATATGTTCAAGCTGGTATTACAATTGCATAAAATTTCTTTGCAAAAATGCGGACAATGTATTTCAGTTTTATTAAAATTCGTCGAAATGACACTAGAGGCGATGATTCAATATTTTGAATTTCGAAAAATTTCGAGTTAGGTACTTAAGAGTGAATCTTTGAATGATCATTATTCTACAACATTGACTACTAATAAAACAGTCATCGAAACAATAGGCTAACAGGTGGAATCGCATCCATGTTAAAGGATAGTGAATATGTCGATCTTCATCACTCAACCTACTTACATAGGTACATGTGTTTGTTGGGTGTAGTGTCACGAGCGCTCTCTATGTATCATTCCGCATCCCAGTTTCAATTATTGTCTTCTGACAATTGTAATAGGGCCTTGCATTGCCATGTTGAAACATTTTTGCGGAAAATAAGGAAAACGCCAATCCTGTAAGGATATAATAGGAAAGCGCCAGAAGTGACATTGTACAATTATAGGACGGCACTAGCTATGAAAATGTAAAAATGAAGGAAAGCGCCACTTACTGGAAGTGAAGCACCCATAAAGAAGAGCAGTCATCATGCTGAAGTCTGGGCTATAGTGGGTCTGGTATGCACATGCTACCAACTTTCAAAAATTCAAAAAGGGTGAAATTTCCATTTTTGTACTGTTCATATTTACTTTGGATGCAGCGAGTTTTTCCAGCCATTTTCTCAGTGACTTTTCTTCCTTTCGTGCCTTTCATTTCTAAGCAGGTTTCAGTTTGTAATTTTGAGGATTTTGTAATTAGGTAATGCGTGTACTAATGGCTTCCGGCTGTAAAACAATGCCCTTCAGGTAACGATGGTAGCGCTCTCAGCTGTGTTCGTTATCTTTGGATCGTCTGATACAGGTGTACCCCAAATATCTGGTAGGAATGGCGAATGGAGTTTCTCCCGAAACATACATCAGTGCCTATCCTAGATGGAATCAGCGAATATAAAAATGGTATCGGGTCCTACAGAAGTAAGATCACAGAATGCATTTTTTTACTTTGGAATGATGTGCGAACGGCAATAAAAAGAATTGTTTCAGCCACCCATGAATTCCGTCTTCAGTCCTACATAACTCATATGTATATTTTCCTGTGCCATGCTTATGGCCTAGGTGGAATCGGCAATCTGTTATGACACTTCCCGGAAATGCATAGTCTGTAATGCCTTATGAACAGCTGCTTTATAGTCTATAATATTTGTTTCGGGATAAAAGTCTTTATTTAACAGTGAACGGCTCATGGACTTAATTTGGTTCCACATTTTCTCACAGCACTCAGCTATTTTTGAAGGCAGGACTAATTATACATACGTGAAATCCGAGAATGAATGAATCCTGTACAACATGTTGAAATATTTTGGGCAAAATTTATCATCAGCAAGCACGATTTTGGTGCATGGGCGCTTTCCTATATTTATCGTATCTCTCTGGTACATTACTTACACTTCAAACTGCTATGTTCCAAGAGATTGGCGCTCTCCTATAACAGCCCATTTCTGATTATGCATAGAACAATCTTATTATTCAAGCGTGACAAATTGTACATAAGGATACCTAACTAGTTACATCATTTATTCAAACGAATTTTCGAAACCATTTCTCATTTACAAAGCTTTATATTCAGTCGTCGGATGTTTGTGAACAACAAAATTCACCCTTTGTTCTCTTCCCATTATTAACTGTGAAAACGTGACTAACAGTCTCTAGTTGTTGAGTAACTTGTTGTTGCTCCGGGTTTTCAATGTGGGACAGGTATATCATTGATGGGGATTTCCAGTTTCTTTTCTTTCGGATTTTACATTCAATACCTAGTGTTTATCTCCAGGTCGGCGCGGCTGGTAAGGTATTTTGACCGTTGACGCAGTCTAGTTTTAACTCGCCTAGAGGCAACACCTCTCATGTGATTTCCTGTGAATACAGTTGTCACCGATTCGGATCACATGTACGGTGCAGGAAGAAGCCAAGGATGCATAATTTAACTTGGATGATAAGGGCCGGCACCAGTTATAGAAGTTGTGTGGTACTTGCTACATATGAGAAAATTCGCTACACATGGATTTTAGTAGTCGTACCGTCACATTCAGTCGTCGTAACACTAACCTTAATTTAAAGAATTGTTTTTTATTTTGGGGGGGGGGGGACTAGTCTCGGTAAATTTTTTCTTGCTACACATGAGAAAGTGAAATAATTGTGCCGGCCCTGCTAATGATGAAATCAAGGGTAGATATTCAGTCAGTGGCTTAGAGAAACATGAGTAAGTACGCTACCATTTTTGATTTACTAATGCGCTATAGAATTTGGTTCACGAACAATCATTTTTGACTTGCCGATTTCTAATATGCAGATGTTTGTTTGATGGGTGGACATCAATGCCGAAAAGGAGACAATGCAGCAGCAGGTAATTGCTGAAAAACCGAATATTTGAGGTATGTGCACATTTTATTTTTGTATTGCGAGCACTTAGCTCCTGCTTTTACTCCGTTTTTTTTTGTGTGTTTTTTTTAAATTTATTATTTTATTAATAATAAGTTACATCTGCTACTCTGGATTTTTGTGTCTGAAAATTTTTTTGTTTGAGTCGGTATTTTCAGTTTTCTAATTTTTGGCATTTGTGACATATTTCTATTTCTACATCATCATCCTCTTGCTAATAGGGTAAGGTTATACCTTAGGGTTTCACGTATCACTTATTCATATAATGAATTTAAATAATTCAAATATTGTGAAGTACGCGATAGAATATTCTCAAAGCCTCGAGAGATTTTATCTTAATAATATAAAGCTGGTAGTGAAGCATAAGGCCACTGTTGTTAAATTTAATGAAACTTCTTTCTCAACATTTTCATTGAAATACTATTTCAAACTAAACTTCACATATGAAACTTATTTTTTGCCGATTAGTTTGAAAGATTTATATATTTACACATACTTTTTAGTTATATTTAATAATTTTTTTGTAGGTTAATTTCTTTGATAAAATAAATTTTATCTTAAAATTCATTATCGTGAAGTATTTTACACTAAATTTATTTGACAGTTTAGTCGGCATTTTGGATTAGTCATCAGCAAATTAAGAAATCATTATTTCGTCGACTTGTTCTTAATGAACATTTTGTGTGTTATGGAAAATTCTTGTAAAATGTAAAAATGACGAAACTTTTTTTTTTGAATTTTTTGTACCAATCTGATTCTTTGGCACTTCGACTATTCTTTACTATTTTATATTTTTCAACATTTTTTGCATTAATCGGATTTCGCATTTTTAACGCATATCTTGAGATTCATCCTCATGAAATGTTTTACAATAAATTTCATTTTATGATATATTTCATTGTGAAAATTTTCAACCAGTTGAATAAAGTTTTGTCTGTACGGTAGTAGACGGCTCCACATTCCGAACTTTTGGAGTCGAAATTTTTTGGCAAATTCGACTAGTTGGTCGGCATTTTTGACCAAATCTAAAAATCGTTTCGTTGTCACTTTTTAACGTAATAATAATCTTTTTGTGTTGGATGAAAAATTCTTGTGTTATTGAGTCAGTAACTTTTTCTTTTGTTTTGTCTGGAAAAAACATTTTTGAACTCGAGTCGATATTTTCCATTTTTAACGGCAGTTGGCAAAATGTAAAAATTGCAAAAAAATTTTCCTGCATTTTTGGTACCATTTTGATTCGGCATGGTTTTTTTTTTTACTTCTTTGCTTGAATCCGATTTGAGGTTAGCTGGTGTTTACCTGTAAAACCCGGATGTATAGAAATGTCGACTCTAATATTTTTAGCATACATTTTGACTTGTAGTGCACATACAACTGTTGACTGTCTGTGTCGTATACATTTTCATTGACAAAATTATGAACAGATAATTCAAATTATGAAAATTAAGAATCCTTTTTATTTAATTAAAAATTCTCCATGACCAATTCTATTAAGATTAAATTTAATATTAATATTAATTAATCTAACTTTTATTATAATAGATTTAAAATTTAATTGTTCAGTAGATGTAATCGGTTTCTTATTGACATTGCAGTTGACATTTTAGTCAATAAATCTACATGTATCAACATTACTATAAACATTGTAGTATACAGCGAATTGACACATGTTCAATGGATGTGGACAAATATTCACATAGTCGACATTCCTATCAACCTTGTACTACCCAGTGTATTCAAAAGTTGGCCCAACTATACAGTAGGTTTACATTTGTGTTCACAAGTCCACTCGACAATTGGTTTCGGCTAAATACTTTTTGTATAAATTAAGATGTTATTATTCTCGTACGGTTGGGTTTAATACAATGTGTCACGAAGTATCTAGAGGATGCTTCTTTCGACATCCACAGTGTCTCACAGGTGGTTACCTTACAGTCTAGAGGAATTACTGAAGAAAATTAAAAAGAAGTGTCTGATGAGTAGCGGGAGTTTGATATGAACTGTAGGGTTCATCGAGTCTCGGAAAAAAATAAAATGTACGTGTTGCTAATTTTGTAACAGCGGACTGAGCCGCCTGAAACCAATTTTCTGCCAAACATTGGAGAACAATTTTTGCGCAAGAAAATTGCTCTTCATGAAGTGTCACATACATACGAAATGGTTCGCAGTCATCTCGTAACTATTTTTGAACTTTCAGCAGTCGAGACGTTCAAAGACTTGTTGAATAAAACGTAAAATTTTGGTCGTATTCCTGGATCACAAAATTTTGTGACAGTTGGGGGGGATTCAAGTTCTCAGACAGGCTTTCCAGGTTCAGTACCTAACCATCCCTGAAATTTTCCATGGCTTCCCCATCCCCTGAATGTCACATAAATGACATTA
Organism: Acanthococcus lagerstroemiae; assembly: GCA_031841125.1. NCBI lineage: Eukaryota > Metazoa > Arthropoda > Insecta > Hemiptera > Eriococcidae > Acanthococcus > Acanthococcus lagerstroemiae. Next base: position 25,575,235 of record CM063110.1, read on the forward strand.
ATTTTTCACATTTTGTCTAATTTCTAAAGCCTTTAATAAAGAAATTTTTAAAATTTGCGCAGGCATGAAATAAAAATTGTTACATCAGTAACTAGGTTTTCAGGTCTGTTAAATTCATTTTTCGCATCTGTTTCTTCGTAACATAAAAATTGCTCCCTCTCTTCCCTATGATAAGCGAGTGTCAAAAATTGCGTTACCTGCAATATTGGTATCATTTCTTAAGTTCTCTGAATCTTTGAATTCGTTTTAAAAATTGATTCTCAGCTACCATAAACACGGTGTCTTCGGTGGGTGAGAATAAGATTGGGTGTAGGGGAGGGAGGGGGGGGGGTAGAAACTGAAAAATGATAGGTTTCTGACAGGACAGTGCTTCTAAGGTATGTACTTTGCCCTATTAGCGCCACTCTTAATTTGATCGAGTGCCACGTCGACTCTAATTAACTTATACTCGTAGCGGAGCGATTGCGACATTTCCGAATAGAGAATTAGTTCATCATCCCAGAGGGTAAAATATTCTGAAATCATTGCCCAAAATCCTTTATAACTTTTCTGATAAAGGTCACCTGTTGGCGGAATTAGGACACTTAAGGTTCATAATAAGGCCAATGGATAATATTTCAAAAAATGCCATTTATGATTTCGTGGATTTTCATATCCCTGGGTGAAAACGCATCAATTTCTCTGTAATTAATCGTTTCTACGGTGGGTTTTTTTTTTTTTTTTTTTTTTTTAATTTTTTAATAAAACAAAATGCTTTATAGGACATATACTATACTATACTGACCTGGGGACCGCTTTTGCTTCTTGAGCTTATCGGCGCTCCGCAGGTCATTACAATTTTATTTACATGTAGGTAGTTTGTAACTTAAATTTTAACTGTATCTGTTGTACCTTGTTATGTATAACTTCTCTTTATTATTCATGATTTGGTTGACATAATTAATTGTTTGTTTTTTGTGTGTTTTTTTGTCTGTGAACCAATTTTGATTAGATTCTTTGTAATATATTAGGCCCGGATTTGTTTGAAAGTTGAACATGTTAAGAAAGTGTGGTCAATCAGGTCGTCACAATTTTGTTAAAAAATCTTAACAATACCTATAAAACTACTTCTTTTTGTTCTTCATTATTTCATGGACATAGTTGATGGTATTTAATGTTTTTTCCTTATCTAGAAACCAGTTTTGATTTGAGTCTTCTATTTTGTATTTGATTCTGATTTGTTTGAAGGCTGAACAGTTTAAATATGTATGATCAGGGGTGTCTGTTATTTCTTTTTTGCAATTTATGCATGTGTCTGTATCTGTTATATTATATTTTTTGAGATATTCGCCAAAGTTACCGTGACCAGTTAAGAATTGAGTTAGGTGGTAGTTGGGTTTTAGTGTTTTGTTGTTAAGTCTGTCTTCAATTTTGGGGATCAGACTGAAAGTTCTTCTTCCTGTCGTTTCTGTATTGTATTCAGTTTGCCATTGGTTGTTGTATTTAGTTTTGATTTTGTTGATGTTTTCTTTCTTTTGTTTTTCACTATTGCCGGATAGTTTGATGATTTTAATTTCATTACTTTTTTGTAACTGCAAGTCAATTGGTAGTATCCCTGCAATTACATTAGTTGCTGTGTATGACACAGTTCTGTATGCCGATATAACACCTAACAGAATTTTCCTTTGCTCTCTTCTGATTTTTTTTTTATTTTTTTAATTTAGTCTGGGATAGTAAATTGTACTGCCATATTCAATTATAGATCTAAATAGCGCTGAGTATAGTATTTTCCTTTCAGTGTACTTCAAGCCAAATGTGTTATTATATAAACCAGTAATTTTAGAGTAGTATTTTTTTTATTTTTTCCAGTATGTAGTTAACATGACTGTTGAAATTTAGATTTTCATCTAGAATAATTCCCAGGTACTTCATTTCTTTATTGATGATTATTTTTTGATTGTCTAGTTTGAGTTCTTTTTCTATGTCCTTTTTGATGGTTTCCTTTTTATGTTTTTTGGTTATTAGGATGCTATTGGTTTTTTGAGGGTTAATTTTTAGTCCTAGCTCTTGCAGTGTGTTATTAATTGTTTTTATAATGTCATTTATTTTTTTTATGTCTTCCATATTTTTGATCCCAGTCATTAGTAGGAGATCATCTGCGTAACTTATTAATTCCATATTGGTTTCCTTGTTGTCGCATGCATTATGTACTTTAGCCATGGCCGTATTGAAAATTGTTGGTGATAGCGCAGACCCCTGTGGAACTCCTGCTTTAAGTGTTTGTTGAAATATTATTGTTTCATTGTTGTAGAACCTTATTTCTCTTTCGATTAGAAAGCTTTTAATTAGATTTAACATGTTATTTTGGATATTTCTTTCTTTAAGGTGATTCAGTATGGAGTTTCTACGGTGTTAAGAAGTGTTGGAAAACCTTTACTGTGAAGAGTTTTTTTTTTGTTTTTTTTTAATGCAAAATCTTTGTTTCTATTTAAATTTTAATTCAACGTGTTTACAAAATCTTCGTTTTTATTTAAAATTTTGATTCGATGTACAAAAATGAAGGTACAAGCAGTTTGGACACGTATGAAACAAAATTTACGAGCAAAATGTAATTTTACCAATTGATAATGGACGGCTTGTCCCGAAAAGATTTTTGAATCAAGCGAGTAGCAGTTCACAATGAAAAAGTGATTTGTATAGTAGATAAAAAAAGCGGAATCTAATGACATATAGCACTTACCTCTATTTGAATTGAAAATAATTCTTACACTTGAAGAAAGAAAAGAAAAAGAAAAAAAAACGAAAACACATGTTACAAATCGCGTGTTTCCACTTGTCACCAATTTGCTTCAGCGACGTGGAAACTATTCTGGATAGTGTTATTTCTATTCCTGAACACGAATAGGTATGACCTTACTTTGATGACCAGATGGATAGTTTCGGAGATGTTGATAGGTGGTGGTATTAGAGTACATACCTTCTATTTTTTCATTTAAATTTACAATGTTGGTGGCCCGTCCCTGCTCTTCTTGAAGAAGGAAAATTATTTTTTCACAAAAAAAAAAAAAAAAATGACGATTAGTCTCATTTTGATCCGACATCATGATAAAAATAAACGAGGGGAATTTCATGAAGCACCTTATACCTGCTGTTGTTGGAAGGGGCTAACTATAGAGCGTTCACCAATCCGGGATCAGTTACTCAGTGGCATCTATTCCATGAGGTTTGTGTCTTATGTGGACAGTTCAGTGTTCGGGAAAGATGTGTAATCCTGTGTTTTGGAGCAAAACTAAAAATGATATTATTTGTGCTTGTTATTTAAAATTCAGCTATATTATGTGGTTAATTAACGATCATATTTGAATCTTATTTCGAGTATGCGCCTTTTACAAATTATGTTTTATGATTCTAATATCAGGAACATCAATGAATTTGCCTATTAATTATATTATGTAGGTAGGTACTTGATTTTCCTATCAATATTCATTTACAATTTTGATACTCAGTTATTATTTTATTTGCAGTTAATCCGGTGATTGTGTTTGGTGTTCCTAAGAGAGTTTTCGCATTACAGAGTGAGTACATCGCATTCATTTAGAATTATAATTGATACTTATTATCAAAGGCTTTGCGAGGGGGTGTTTGTGTTTGATAGACCTTTCCCACCCACCAATCTAGTTTTCATTCGGTTTGAGCCATTGAGTCGCCGCATTTTCAACCACCGGCTTGCCATTTTTGCATTTGGTCTGTAGTTTTTGGAAAGTTTTCATTTGGTTTCAGCCAATTAGTCGATATTTGAGGCTTCCATGTCAGCTACAAATGAAAAAGTCCGTTCATTTTCTTTGTTTACTTGCCTATACCTCCACCCATTCACCCGCGCAAGGGCTCGTGACGCTACTGGTCGTCATTTGATTGTGTATAGGTGATACAGTAATCATGTTAAGTGTTCCCGCAGGTGGTTTCAGATAACAGTGGATACATGGCATTTATTTGGAAATTTTTAATGTGTTATATTTTCCTTTTTTGATTGCTTGCAGGTACCCCAGTGATCGTATGCAATGTTTCTAATTGCGCTTGCAGTTTACATAGAGTACATCTGAGTTGCTTTTTGTGGTTGCAAACAGTAGCGTAAATGAAGTGGAGGATATGAGGATAATATACTCCACTCCTCTCAGAGCCAGGAGAAAAAGTAGAATGTTTCCATTTACCGACCAACTTTCAAAATTCTGGCAAATTTTTCTGTAGATCCGCCTCTATATTCTACCTACAATATTTTTACTTATCCTCCAAAACTCGGAAGAACATCCCATTTACGCTACTGATAGTGAAATCTCGAGTGTAATACACAGTTTTATACCTCGGATTTTGTAATCTAAAATTGGGAAAAAAATGAATCTAAATTTTAGACAATAGCGCGCCGACGCGTAACCAATATGCTCGAGATTTTACTGCAGTTCTTGTTGCTACTAAATGCGTATGAAAAGTGAGAGATGCTTTACCAAAATGCAGTAAGTCTATGTTTGTGTTTTAAAATTTTTTTTTTTTTAATTTTGAAGTTCGGATCAGGGTAAAGTGCTCTAACATCTACCCTTTTACTCATCCCAAAATTTTAGTAGGTACTTCAATATGAATTTTTTTTTTTAGAAGTTTGGCTATGCTGCATTATAGAACCATTCTATGCGCACAAAATTCTCATTACAAAATTTTCGAAGATTGATTCTACAAAAGTACTTAAAATTAATTGGCCTTTTAAATTTGGGTTCCTGATATCCCCCGCTCAAAAAAGTCCAAAAAAAAAATAAGCAATGGAAAAGTATGTGTATTATTACTATTACACAGGAATGTACGAAAACGTAGATATTATTATCATCAACTTGGAATGGTATTTTCTTATAATTTACAATAAGAACGTTGAAAATCTGCTTAAATAGAGAACTTTTGGCACTCACCATCGCTTCCTTGCTATAACGTACTTATTTTCGTCATCTGTGATGCAAGTAATTCGTAATTTATAACGGATGAAATAATATGGTGGTCGATATTACGCGCTAGGTGATATTAGAGCATTTTGCCTTACAGTAGATAGGTACGTCGAATTTATTAAAAATTTTTGAAGTGTTTTTTTGGTTTACAGATACCCTAGTGATTGTTTTCAGTGTTCCAGGTGGCGATTGCTTGAGGAATGGTCTCACTCACAAATTGCCCTCAGTCCACAACATGAGCTTGTTAAAAATTGAAAAAAATAACTTTTAATTAATATAGGTACAACGAAAAATTGGAACATGTAGCTTTTAACATCCTCCCTGGCAGTTAGCTTTTTTTTATTTTTATTTTTTCCTTTTACTAAGGGCAGTTTGTGAATTCATTTTTCATTTGCTACTGATTGTGATATCTCGAGTATAACCCGTCTCCGATTTGGTAATCTAATTGGAAATTGATCTGAAATTGAGAAAAATGGTGCGTACGCGCTGACTTACTATACTCGAGATTTTACTGTAGTTCTTGTTACTAAGTAAGTATGAATAAGTAAAAAATGCTGTACTAAAATGCGGTAAGTCCGTGTTTTTATTATTTTTGGATTTGCGAGATGGTTTCAGCCCTAACCTATCAATAACATTGTACTTTTGAAAATGAAATCATCAATTCAAGTAGCAATAAAAAAACAAAACTGAAATTTGTAGGCTATTTTTCCTGCCTTGTGCGCAATTTTGAAACACGGACTTACTGTGTCTTCGAACGACTTTAATAATGAAGAACACTTAGGAGAGGCCTTATAACTATATTTATTCTGAAAAATTAATTTCCAAAACGCAGCGAGTTTATTCGCTGCTTGCATTTGAATTCCACAAGGAATATTCTTTGGTTTTCGCGAAACTTTCGAAAAAAACTGACGTCTGCAAACAGTTTTTCTGAGATTTCAGAAAAAGGGACTTGCACTGTTTTCAAGTAAGCTGTGCTTAACTGTTCTTCATTAACCGAAGTTCCAATACCCCTCTCTTTCTCCTATTTTCGCCTTTCTACTCCTTTCTTCTTTTCTCCCAATCCTTTCTCCATCTTCTTTCCTTTCTACACCCTTTCCTTCTGCTCTCCTCTGCTTCTTTTCCTCACTTATCCTCATGTCCAAGTCCTTGCTCCTCCTCTCGCCTCTTCCTTTTGTTCTACTCCTCGTTCAGTCTTCCTGTTGCATCTCTAACTCTTCCTTTCTCCTCCACCTTCCTGCTCCTTTCTTCTTTGCTCTTATCGTCATGTCCTCGTCCTTCCTTCCTCTCACCTTTTTATCTTTTGTGCAACTCCTGTTCTTGGCTCCTTGTTCCTCCTCCTCTGCCTTTCTGCTCTTACTTCTCTCCTCCTCTTACCCCTTCTTTTATTTTGTGCTACTCCTGCCTATCGCTCCTTGTTCCTGCTTTCTCTCTACTCTTCCATCCTGCACCCCCTCTCTCTTCCTCTCTTTCCCCAAATCTGCTTGCCTTTCTTCTTTAAGCCTCTTTTTATTCTCATATCCCAGTCCTATCTCCTCTTCCCCATTCTACCCTCTCCCATCTTCGCTTCTACCCTTCACCCCCTTCTCACCTTTTCTCTTCCCTCCTTGCTGCTCCTTTTTTCCTCATTTCCTCTCAATCCTTTTCTCTTAGTCACTTCTTTCATATCTTCTTTGCTTCTTTTTTGCTCCTCCTCTCTCCGCTTCTTTCCTTTTTGTGCTACTCCTGTTCCCCAGCCCTTCACTCCTTGTTCTTGTCCCCTCCCTTTTTGCTCCTTTCTTCCTCATTACCCCTTTTTTTAAAAGCCTTTTTCCCTCTCAGGTCTTCCTTTCTCCTCCAACTTCCTGCTCCTTTCTTACTCCACTTCTTCTTCCTTTCCCTTCCATTCCGCCTTCTCTCCTCTCCTCCTCTTCTCTTTTCCTACTTTACTCCATCTGTACCACTCTTCTACTCTCTCCCTTCCTTGCTTCTTCTTCGCTCCTTGCTTCTCTTCCCCTGGAGACAGCGAGAAGAGAAGGAAGTGTTGAGAGGGAGTAGTGAAGAAGAGGGAGGTGGAGCTGCCTCTCCCAGTGTCCCCCTTCCTCTCTCCTCTTCTCCGTTCTTCCCTCTGCCTCTCTAAGAGGTTTCCTTCCCATCTTCCTCCTTCCCACCTCCTCTTCTCTTCACCATGTTCCTCCCTCTTCTCTGTCACTCCTTCCTTATCCTCTCTCCTCCTCTTCTCTCTCCCTTCATGCTTCTTCTCTTCTTGCTTCTCTTCCCTGAAAAGAGCGAGGAGAGAAGGAAGTATGGTGAGGGAGCAACGAAGAAGAGGGAGGTGGAGCGGCCACTCCCAGTGTCCCTTCCGCTCTTCTTTTCTCCGTTCTTCCCTCTGCCTCTCTAAGAGGTCTTCCCATCTTCCTCCTTCCCATCTTCTTCCTTCCCACCTTCTCCTCTCCCTTTCTCCTCTGCCTTTCCTCTCACCCTTTCTCCTCTCTTCTCTCCCTCTTCTCTGCCTCTCCTTCCTTATCCTGTCTCCTCCTCTCGTCTCTCCCTTCCTTGCTTCTCCCCTATCCTCGCCCTTTCTTGCTTCTCTTCATCCTTATGGAGAGAAGTCGGAGGCGAGAAAGTGGGAGATGAGGAAGAGGGAGGAAGAAGGAGTGGATAGATCGAAGGAGATGCAGGAGAAGGAGGAAAGAGAAAGGGAGAGGAGAAGGAGAAGAAGAAGGCGATGAAGAAGGGGAGAAGAGAGAGAAAGAAAGAGTGTGTGTGTCTGTGTGTGTGAGAGTGAGAGAGAGTGGTGAGAGAGAGGAGAGAGAGTGGAGAAAGAGTGGTGAGAGAGAGGAGAGAGAGTGGAGAGAGAGAGAGAGAGAGAGAGAGAGAGAGAGAGAGAGAGAGAGAGAGAGAGAGCGCGAGAGTCTGTGTGTGGCGGGTCCCGGGGCCCTCTTCCACTCGCCTCCCACCTCCTCACTGCCCCCTCACACACACTCTCTCTCTCTCTCTCTCTCTCCACTCTCTCACCACTCTCTCTCCACTCTCACACACATAAGACACACACGCTCTTTCTTTCTCTCTCTTCTCCCCTTCTTCATCGCCTTCTTCTTCTCCTTCTCCTCTCCCTTTCTCTTTCCTCCTTCTCCTACATCTCCTTCGATCTATCCACTCCTTCTTCCTCCCTCTTCCTCATCTCCCACTTTCTCGCCTCCGACTTCTCTCCATAAGGATGAAGAGAAGCAAGAAAGGGCGAGGATAGGGGAGAAGCAAGGAAGGGAGAGACGAGAGGAGGAGACAGGATAAGGAAGGAGAGGCAGAGAAGAGGGAGAGAAGAGAGGAGAAAGGGGGAGGCAGAGGAGAAAGGGGGGAAGGAAGAAGATGGGAAGGAGGAAGATGGGAAGACCTCTTAGAGAGGCAGAGGGAACAACGGAGAAAAGAAGAGCGGAAGGGACACTGGGAGTGGCAGCTCCACCTCCCTCTTCTTCGTTGCTCCCTCACCATACTTCCTTCTCTCCTCGCTCTTTTCAGGGAAGAGAAGCAAGAAGAGAAGAAGCAGTGAAGGGAGAGAGAAGAGGAGGAGAGAGGATAAGGAAGGAGTGACAGAGAAGAGGGAGGAACATGGTGAAGAGAAGAGGAGTTGGGAAGGAGGAAGATGGGAAGGAAACCTCTTAGAGGGGCAGAGGGAAGAACGGAGAAAAAAAGAGAGGAAGGGACACTGTGAGTGGCAGCTCCACCACCCTCTTCTTCACTGCTCCCTCTCCATACTTCTCTCCTTGCTCTTTCCAGGGAAGAGAAGCAAGGAGTGAAGAAGCAGTGAAGGGAGAGAGGAGAGGAGGACAGAGGATAAGGAAGGAGAGACAGAGAAGAGGGAGGAACATAGTGAAGAGAGGAGGAGATAGGAAGGAGGAAGATGGGAAGGAAACCTCTTAGAGAGGCAGAGGGAAGAACGGTGAAGAGGAGAGAGGAAGGGACACTGGGAGAGGCAGCTCCACCTCCCTCTTCTTCACTACTCCCTCTCCACACTTCCTTCTCTTCTCGCTGTCTCCAGGGGAAGAGAAGCAAGGAGCGAAGAAGAAGCAAGGAAGGGAGAGAGTAGAAGAGTGGTACAGATGGAGTAAAGTAGGAAAAGAGAAGAGGAGGAGAGGAGAGAAGGCGGAATGGAAGGGAAAGGAAGAAGAAGTGAGTAAGAAAGGAGCAGGAAGTTGGAGGAGAAAGGAAGACCTGAGAGGGAAAAAGGCTTTTAAAAAAAGGGGTAATGAGGAAGAAAGGAGCAAAAAGGGAGGGGACAAGAACAAGGAGTGAAGGGCTGGGGAACAGGAGTAGCACAAAAAGGAAAGAAGCGGAGAGAGGAGGAGCAAAAAAGAAGCAAAGAAGATATGAAAGAAGTGACTAAGAGAAAAGGATTGAGAGGAAATGAGGAAAAAAGGAGCAGCAAGGAGGGAAGAGAAAAGGTGAGAAGGGGGTGAAGGGTAGAAGCGGAGATGGGAGAGGGTAGAATGGGGAAGAGGAGATAGGACTGGGATATGAGAATAAAAAGAGGCTTAAAGAAGAAAGGCAAGCAGATTTGGCGAAAGAGAGGAAGAGAGAGGGGGTGCAGGATGGAAGAGTAGAGAGAAAGCAGGAACAAGGAGCGATAGGCAGGAGTAGCACAAAATAAAAGAAGGGGTAAGAGGAGGAGAGAAGTAAGAGCAGAAAGGCAGAGGAGGAGGAACAAGGAGCCAAGAACAGGAGTTGCACAAAAGATAAAAAGGTGAGAGGAAGGAAGGACGAGGACATGACGATAAGAGCAAAGAAGAAAGGAGCAGGAAGGTGGAGGAGAAAGGAAGAGTTAGAGATGCAACAGGAAGACTGAACGAGGAGTAGAACAAAAGGAAGAGGCGAGAGGAGGAGCAAGGACTTGGACATGAGGATAAGTGAGGAAAAGAAGCAGAGGAGAGCAGAAGGAAAGGGTGTAGAAAGGAAAGAAGATGGAGAAAGGATTGGGAGAAAAGAAGAAAGGAGTAGAAAGGCGAAAATAGGAGAAAGAGAGGGGTATTGGAACTTCGGTTAATGAAGAACAGTTAAGCACAGCTTACTTGAAAACAGTGCAAGTCCCTTTTTCTGAAATCTCAGAAAAACTGTTTGCAGACGTCAGTTTTTTTCGAAAGTTTCGCGAAAACCAAAGAATATTCCTTGTGGAATTCAAATGCAAGCAGCGAATAAACTCGCTGCGTTTTGGAAATTAATTTTTCAGAATAAATATAGTTATAAGGCCTCTCCTAAGTGTTCTTCATTATTAAAGTCGTTCGAAGACACAGTAAGTCCGTGTTTCAAAATTGCGCACAAGGCAGGAAAAATAGCCTACAAATTTCAGTTTTGTTTTTTTATTGCTACTTGAATTGATGATTTCATTTTCGAAAGTACAATGTTATTGATAGGTTAGGGCTGAAACCATCTCGCAAATCCAAAAATAATAAAAACACGGACTTACCGCATTTTAGTACAGCATTTTTTACTTATTCATACTTACTTAGTAACAAGAACTACAGTAAAATCTCGAGTATAGTAAGTCAGCGCGTACGCACCATTTTTCTCAATTTCAGATCAATTTCCAATTAGATTACCAAATCGGAGACGGGTTATACTCGAGATATCACAATCAGTAGCAAATGAAAAATGAATTCACAAACTGCCCTTAGTAAAAGGAAAAAATAAAAAAAAAAAAAAAAAAGCTAACTGCCAGGGAGGATGTTAAAAGCTACATGTTCCAATTTTTCGTTGTACCTATATTAAAAGTTATTTTTTTCAATTTTTAACAAGCTCATGTTGTGGACTGAGGGCAATTTGTGAGTGAGACCATTCCTCAAGCAATCGCCACCTGGAACACTGAAAACAATCACTAGGGTATCTGTAAACCAAAAAAACACTTCAAAAATTTTTAATAAATTCGACGTACCTATCTACTGTAAGGCAAAATGCTCTAATATCACCTAGCGCGTAATATCGACCACCATATTATTTCATCCGTTATAAATTACGAATTACTTGCATCACAGATGACGAAAATAAGTACGTTATAGCAAGGAAGCGATGGTGAGTGCCAAAAGTTCTCTATTTAAGCAGATTTTCAACGTTCTTATTGTAAATTATAAGAAAATACCATTCCAAGTTGATGATAATAATATCTACGTTTTCGTACATTCCTGTGTAATAGTAATAATACACATACTTTTCCATTGCTTATTTTTTTTTTGGACTTTTTTGAGCGGGGGATATCAGGAACCCAAATTTAAAAGGCCAATTAATTTTAAGTACTTTTGTAGAATCAATCTTCGAAAATTTTGTAATGAGAATTTTGTGCGCATAGAATGGTTCTATAATGCAGCATAGCCAAACTTCTAAAAAAAAAAATTCATATTGAAGTACCTACTAAAATTTTGGGATGAGTAAAAGGGTAGATGTTAGAGCACTTTACCCTGATCCGAACTTCAAAATTAAAAAAAAAAAAAATTTTAAAACACAAACATAGACTTACTGCATTTTGGTAAAGCATCTCTCACTTTTCATACGCATTTAGTAGCAACAAGAACTGCAGTAAAATCTCGAGCATATTGGTTACGCGTCGGCGCGCTATTGTCTAAAATTTAGATTCATTTTTTTCCCAATTTTAGATTACAAAATCCGAGGTATAAAACTGTGTATTACACTCGAGATTTCACTATCAGTAGCGTAAATGGGATGTTCTTCCGAGTTTTGGAGGATAAGTAAAAATATTGTAGGTAGAATATAGAGGCGGATCTACAGAAAAATTTGCCAGAATTTTGAAAGTTGGTCGGTAAATGGAAACATTCTACTTTTTCTCCTGGCTCTGAGAGGAGTGGAGTATATTATCCTCATATCCTCCACTTCATTTACGCTACTGTTTGCAACCACAAAAAGCAACTCAGATGTACTCTATGTAAACTGCAAGCGCAATTAGAAACATTGCATACGATCACTGGGGTACCTGCAAGCAATCAAAAAAGGAAAATATAACACATTAAAAATTTCCAAATAAATGCCATGTATCCACTGTTATCTGAAACCACCTGCGGGAACATTTAACATGATTACTGTATCACCTATACACAATCAAATGACGACCAGTAGCGTCACGAGCCCTTGCGCGGGTGAATGGGTGGAGGTATAGGCAAGTAAACAAAGAAAATGAACGGACTTTTTCATTTGTAGCTGACATGGAAGCCTCAAATATCGACTAATTGGCTGAAACCAAATGAAAACTTTCCAAAAACTACAGACCAAATGCAAAAATGGCAAGCCGGTGGTTTTCACGTTTTGCCGGCTGATCTTGAAAATGCGGCGACTCAATGGCTCAAACCGAATGAAAACTAGATTGGTGGGTGGGAAAGGTCTATCAAACACAAACACCCCCTCGCAAAGCCTTTGATAATAAGTATCAATTATAATTCTAAATGAATGCGATGTACTCACTCTGTAATGCGAAAACTCTCTTAGGAACACCAAACACAATCACCGGATTAACTGCAAATAAAATAATAACTGAGTATCAAAATTGTAAATGAATATTGATAGGAAAATCAAGTACCTACCTACATAATATAATTAATAGGCAAATTCATTGATGTTCCTGATATTAGAATCATAAAACATAATTTGTAAAAGGCGCATACTCGAAATAAGATTCAAATATGATCGTTAATTAACCACATAATATAGCTGAATTTTAAATAACAAGCACAAATAATATCATTTTTAGTTTTGCTCCAAAACACAGGATTACACATCTTTCCCGAACACTGAACTGTTCACATAAGACACAAACCTCACGGAATAGATGCCACTGAGTAACTGATCCCGGATTGGTAAACGCTCTATAGTTAGCCCCTTCCAACAACAGCAGGTATAAGGTGCTTCATGAAATTCCCCTCGTTTATTTTTATCATGATGTCGGATCAAAATGAGACTAATCGTCATTTTTTTTTTTGTGAAAAAATAATTTTCCTTCTTCAAGAAGAGCAGGGACGGGCCACCAACATTGTAAATTTAAATGAAAAAATAGAAGGTATGTACTCTAATACCACCACCTATCAACATCTCCGAAACTATCCATCTGGTCATCAAAGGAAGGTCATACCTATTCGTGTTCAGGAATAGAAATAACACTATCCAGAATAGTTTCCACGTCGCTGAAGCAAATATTGGTGACAAGTGGAAACACGCGATTTGTAACTTGTGTTTTCGTGTTTTTTTTTGTTTTTTTTTCTTTTCTTTTTTCAAGTGTAAGAATTATTTTCAATTCAAATAGAGGCAAGTGCTATATGTCATTAGATTCCGCTTTTTATCTACTATACGAATCACTTTTTCATTGTGAACTGCTACTCGCTTGATTCAAAAATCTTTTCAGGACAAGCCGTCTATTATCAATTGGTAAAATTACATTTTGCTCGTAAATTTTGTTTCATACGTGTCCAAACTGCTTGTACCTTCATTTTTGTACATCGAATCAAAATTTTAAAGAAAAACGAAGATTTTGTAAACACGTTGAATTAAAATTTAAATAGAAACAAAGATTTTGCATTAAAAAAAAACAAAAAAAAAAAAAAACTCTCTTCACAGTAAAGGTTTTCCAACACTTCTTAACACCGTAGAAACGATTAATTACAGAGAAATTGATGCGTTTTCACCCAGGGATATGAAAATCCACGAAATCATAAATGGCATTTTTTGAAATATTATCCATTGGCCTTATTATGTACCTTAAGTGTCCTAATTCCGCCAACAGGTGACCTTTATCAGAAAAGTTATAAAGGATTTTGGGCAATGATTTCAGAAATTTTTACCCTCTGGGATGATGAACTAATTCTCTATTCGGAAATGTTGCATGTTGCAATCGCTCCGCTACGAGTATAAGTTAATTAGAGTCGACGTGGCACTCGATCAAATTAAGAGTGGCCCTAATAGGGCAAAGTACATACCTTAGAAGCACTGTCCTGTCAGAAACCTATCATTTTTCAGTTTATAACTCCCCCCTCCCTCCCCTACACCCAATCTTATTCTCACCCACCGAAGACACCGTGTTTATGGTAGCTGAGAATCAATTTTTAAAACGAATTCAAAGATTCAGAGAACTTAAGAAATGATACCAATATTGCAGGTACCGCAATTTTTGACACTCGCTTATCATAGGGAAGAGAGGGAACAATTTTTATGTTACGAAGAAACAGATGCGAAAAATGAATTTAACAGACCTGAAAACCTAGTTACTGATGTAACAATTATTATTTCATGCCTGCGCAAATTTTAAAAATTTCTTTATTAAAGGCTTTAGAAATTAGACAAAACGTGAAAAATTACTGTCATTTATGTGACATTCAGGGGATGGGGAAGCAATGGAAAATTTCAGGGATGGTTAGGTACTGAGACTGGGAAGCCTGTCTGAGTACTTGAATCCCAACTGTCACAAAATTTTGTGATCCAGGAATACGACCAAAATTTTACGTTTTATTCAACAAGTCTTTGAACGTCTTGACTACTGAAAGTTCAAAAATAGTTACGAGATGACTGAGAACCATTTCGTAAGTATGTGACACTTCATGAAGAGCAATTTTCTTGCGCAAAAATTGCTCTCCAAAGTTTGGCAGAAAATTGGTTTCAGGCGGCTCAGTCCGCTGGTACAAAATTAGCAACACGCATATTTTATTTTATTTTTTCCGAGACTCGATGAACCCTACAGTTCATATCAAACTCCCGCTACTCATCAGACACTTGTTTTTAATTTTCTTCAGTAATTCCTCTAGACTGTAAGGTAACCACCTGTGAGACACTGTGGATGTCGAAAGAAGCATCCTCTAGATACTTCGTGACACATTAAACTCAACCGTACGAGAATAATAACATCTTAATTTATACAAAAAGTATTTAGCCGAAACCAATTGTCGAGTGGACTTGTGAACACAAATGTAAACCTACTGTATAGTTGGGCCAACTTTTGAATACACTGGGTAGTACAAGGTTGATAGGAATGTCGACTATGTGAATATTTGTCCACATCCATTGAACGTGTGTCAATTCGCTGTATACTACAATGTTTATAGTAATGTTGATACATGTAGATTTATTGACTAAAATGTCAACTGCAATGTCAATAAGAAACCGATTAAATCTACTGAACATTTGTTCATAATTTTGTCTATGAAAATGTATACACAGTCGACAGGAAACAGTTGTATGTGCACTGCAAGTGAAAATGTGTGCTAAAAATTATTTGAGTCGACATTTCTATACGTGCGGGGTTTCCGGGCAAACATCAGCCTACCCAAAATCGGATTCATGCAAAGAAGTTCAAAAAAAGAAAATGAATAGGTACACGCCAAATTAAAATGGTACCAAAAATGCAGGAATTTTTTTTTTACTATTTTTACAATTTGCCAACTGCCGTTGAAAATGGAAAATACCGACTCGAGTACGAAAATGTTTTTCCCAAGCCAAACAAAAGAAAAAGTTACTGACTCGAATTTTTCATATTACGTTAAAAAATGGCAACGAAATTACTTTTAGATTTGTTGACTACTATTCAAAAATGCCGACTAAATAGTCGAATTTGCCTAAGAATTTCGACCCCAAAAATTCGGAAAGGGGAGCCGTCTACTACCATACAGACAAAACTTTATTCAACTCAATGAAAATTTTCACATTGAAATATTGTAAAACATTTCATGAGGATGAATTTCAAGATATGCATTAAAAATGCGAGATCCGATTAATGCAAAAAATTTTGAAGAATAATAAAGTACCTGAATACCTAGTCTAAATGTCGAATCAGATTGGTAGAAAAATATATATATTATGTTTCGTCATTTTTTCATTTTGTCGACTGCCGTTAAAAATGAAATCACGTCTCAAATATAAAAAATGATCCATTCAGGGAATAGGGGAAAAAAAGAGTTTTCACATTTTTCTGGCTGATGTTGAAAATTCGGACTCAACTGATCTAAGAATTTTCCAAAACATACAAAAATGTTCATTAAGAATAAGTCGATGAAATAATGATTTCTTTTAATTTGCTGATTACTGAACCGAAATACCGACTAAACTGTCAAATTTGTCTAAAAACTTCGACTCTGAATATTCAGGATAGGGAGGAGCCCCACTGCACTACGCATAAAACTTTATTCAACTCGATGAAAATTGTCATTGAAATATTTCATGAAATGAGATTAATTGTAAATTTCATGAAAATAAATTATATGATTTGATTTTTTAAATGTATTCATAGTTTTTATGGGATGAGGAGCAGTCCACCACTGCACGAGACTCAAAACTTCATTCAACCCGATGAGATTTTCCACATTAAGATATTTCATGAAATGAAATTTAGTATAAGATACTTCACGAGAATGAATTTTAAGATAAAATTTTGATATATTCATAATTCTTACGGTTATAATGTAATTAAATTTTATTATATGAATTGACCTGCAAAAAATTATTTAATTTAATTTAAAAATATATATAAAAAACAAATCTTGCATACTAATTGGCAAAAAATAAGTTTCTCATTTGAAGTTTATTTAAAAATTTTTCACAAAGTATTTCAATGAAAATGTTGAGAAATAATAAAATTTAACAACAATGGCCTAAGCTTCACTACCAGCTTTATAATATAATATTAGGGTAATTTCTCTGGAGGCTTTGGGAATATCGTAGAACGTGCTTTACAATACTTCCTTGAAAAATTAAAATTCATTATATAAATAAGCGATAAGTGGAACCCTAAGGTAACCTTACCCTATTAGCAAGAGGAGGATGATGTGGAAATAGAAATTTGTCGCAAATGCCAAAAATTAGAAGACTGAAAATGCCGACTCAAACACAAAAATTTTTCACCCACCAGAATCCTGAGCAGCAGATGTAACTTAATAAAATAATAAATTGCAAAAAAGAGAGAACAAAAGCGAAGTAAAAGCAAGAGACAAGTGTTCGCAGTACAATAATAAAATGTGCAAGTACCTCAAATATTTGTTTTTTCAGCGATTACCTGCTGCTGCATTAAAAATTTCGACTCTGAAGATTCAGGATAGGGAAGAGCCCACCACTGCACTACGCCCAAAACTTTATTCATCTCAATGAACATTTTCACATCGAAATAAATATTAAGATCAAAATTTTAAATGTATTCATAATTATTATGGAATGAGGAACAGTCCACCACTGCACTAGACTCAAAACTTCATTCAACTCTGAGAATTTTCTCAAAATATTTATGAAATGAAATTTAGCATAAAATACTTCACGAGAATGAATTGTAAGATAAAATTTTGAAAAATATTCATAACTTTTATGGTTATATTGTAATTAAATTTTATTACAGAAATTAACCTACAAAAAATTATTAAATGTAACTGAAATATTTAGAAACCTATATGAAAAGTGGGCAAACAAAGGCATAAATATAAATGGAAGAAGGATCACAAATTTAAGATTCGCAGACGACATTGCCTTATTTGATAATACGAAGGAAGAACTAGCCGAGATGCTAATTGAAATTAACTTTTGCGGAAGGGTGCAGGCAGGACTAACAATGAACAAGAAAAAAACCAAAATTCTAACAAATAATGAGAAACTAATTGAGGAAAAGATAAAACGGGATAGAAATAGTAGAAGAAGCACCCTATCTAGGACAAGTAATTTCATTTAATAATCGAACTGGAAGAGAAATGGAAAAAAGGATCACAAAAACATGGGCAAAATACTGGACGCGCTCAAAAATATATTTAAAGGCTCGTATAAGATACCCCAGAAAAGGGAAATCTTTAATATGTGTGTCCTCCCGACCCTAACATATGGATGCGAAACATGGCCCTTAAGCAAAAAAAACTTTAAAAAAATTAGAGTAACCCAAAATGCAATTGAGAGATCAATATTAAAAGAAGAAACCGAGTACCAATCGAGAAAATAAAGAAAAAAATAAAAATTAAAGAGGCAGTGAGGTATATCAGGAGAAAAAAGTGGGGCTGGGCAGGACACATAGCAAAAGACTTACGGACCACCGATGGACCTACCATACAACATTCTGGCAGAACCCTAATAGAAAACGAAAAAAAGGAAATCAAAAAACCAGATGCGGGGACGACATACATAAATTTCTAACTACAAAAAACTACAGAATAATTGCAGAAAATAGAAAAGAATGGGATCGCCTACAGGAGACCTTCGCCGTATATGAGCCACGGAGTACCGACACAATCGCGTGAGCTTACTCCCAAGAAGGAATTTAAGATTTAAGACTAAAAATATGTATTAAAAAAATAAATCTTTCAAACTAATCGGCAAAAAATAAGTTTCTTATGTGAAGTTTATTTTGAAAATTTTCACAAAAATGTTGAGAAAGAAGGTTCATAAAATTTAACAGCAGCGGCCTTATGCTTCATTACCAGCTTTATAATATTAGGGTAAAATCTCTCGAGGCTTTGAGAATATCCTATCGCGTACTTCACAATATTTGAATTATTTTAAAGTCATTATATGAATAAGTGATACGTGAAACCCTAAGGTATAACCTTACCCTATTAGCAAGAGGATGATGATGTAGAAATAGAAATATGTCACAAATGCCAAAAATTAGAAAACTGAAAATACCGACTCAAACACAAAAAAATTTTCAGACACAAAAATCCAGAGTAGCAGATGTAACTTATTAATAATAAAATAATAAATTTAAAAAAAAAACACAAAAAAAACTGAGTAAAAGCAGGAGCTAAGTGCTCGCAATACAAAAATAAAATGTGCACATACCTCAAATATTCGGTTTTTCAGCAATTACCTGCTGCTGCATTATCTCTTTCTCGGCATTGATGTCCACCCACTAAACAAACATCTGCATATTAGAAATAGGCAGGTCGAAAATGAAAATAGTGTTTGTTCGTGAACCAAATTCTATGGCGCATTAGTAAATCAAAAATGGTAGCGGTACTTACTCATGTTTCTCTAGGCCACTGACTGAATATCTGCCCTTGATTTGATCATTAGTAGGGCCGGCACTATTTCACTTTCTCATGTGTAGCAAGATAAAATTTACCAAGACTAGTACCCCCCCCCCAAAAAAAAAAAAAAAATATATTAAAAATTAAAATATTTAAATTAAGGTTTGACGGTACGACTACCTAAATTCCATGTGTAGCGAATTTTCTCATATGTAGCAAGTACCACACAACTTCTATAACTGGTGCCGGCCCTTATCATCCGAGTTAAATTATGCATCCTTGGCTTCTTCCAGCACCGTACATGTGATCCGAATCGGTGACAACTGTATTCACAGGAAATCACATGAGAGGTGTTGCCTCTAGGCGAGTTAAAACTAGACTGCGTCAATGGTCAAAATACCTTACCAGCCGCGCCGACCTGCAGATAAACACTAGGTATTGAATGTAAAATCCGAAAGAAAAGAAACTGGAAATCCCCAACAATGATATACCTGTCCCACATTGAAACCCCGGAGCAACAACAAGTTACTCAACAACTAGAGACTTTTTAGTAGAAAATAGTTCCTAGAGACTGTTAGTCAGGTTTTCACAGTTAATAATGGGAAGAGAACAAAGGGCGAATTCGGTTGTTCACAAACACCTGATGACTGAATATAAAGGTTTGTAAATAATGGTTTCCAAAATTCGTTTGAATAAACGATGTAACTAGTTAGGTATCCTTATGTATAATTTTTTGTCACTCTTAAATAATAAGATTGTTCTATGCATAATCAAACATGGGCTGCAATAGGAGAGCGCCAATCTCTTGGAACATAGCAGTTTGAAGTGTAAGTAATATACCAGAGGAGATAGGATAAATATAGGAAAGCGCCAATGCACCAAAATCGTGCTAGCTGATGATGAATTTTGCCCAAAATATTTCAACATGTTGTACAGGATTCATTCATTCTCGGGTTTCACGTATGTATCATTAGTCCTGCCTTCAAAAACAGCTGGGTGCTATGAGAAAATGTGGAACCAACTTAAGTCTACGAGCCATTCATGGTTAAATAAAGACTTTTATCCCGAAACAAATATTATTGACTATAAAGCAGTTGTTCATAAGGCATTGAAATGAAATGAAATGAAAAAACTTTATTTGCGTCTTTTTTTTGCACTCACTGAGCGGAGCTCGTTTCGAGGCTGTATAATAATATTTTGGAATTTTTTATGTAACTACGCGGGGAAAAAAATTATATATATGTAAAATGATACAAAAAAAAACAAAAAAAAACTACTACATAGAACAATTTGGAAAATGAAAATCGGAAAATCAAAAAATACAAAAACAAAATAAAAAGGAATAAATAAAAACAACAGAAAAGTAGAAAAGGAAACTAGAAAAAAAGAGGGGAAAAAACAGAAAAACAACAAAAAAAAACCAAAACAAAACCAAAAAAATAAAAACCAAGCCATGAAAAAAAAAAGAAACTACCGATCCCCGCCCCCATCCGCCGTTTACAAATTTATGAATTGGGAACTAGGGAAACGAAAAGGAATTTTGTTATATTTATCCTCAACCAGAAAATTTATTGTTTATTTATTTATTTTCATTTATTTTTTAATGGTATTTATTTATTAGTTGTTGTAGACTGCATTTCCGGGAAGTGCCATAACAGATTGCCGATTCCACCTAGGCCAAGCCATGACACAGGAATATACATATGCGAGTTATGTAGGACTAAAGACGGAATCCATGGGTGGCTGGAACTATTCTTTTCATTGCCGTTCGCACATCATTCCAAAGTAGAAAATGCATTCTGTGATCTTACTTCTGTAGGACCCGATACCATTTTTATATTCGCTGATTCCATCTAGGATAGGCACTGATGTATGTTTCGGGAGAAACTCCATTCGCCATTCCTACCAGCTATTTGGGGTGCACCTGTATCAGACAATCCAAAGACAACGAACACAGCTGAGAGTGCTACCATCGTCACATAAAAGACATTGTTTTAAAGGCCGAAGCCATTAGTACACACATTACCTAATTACGAAATCCACAAAATTACAAATTGAAACCTGCTTAAAAAATGAAAAGCACGAAAGGAAGAAAAGCCACCGAGAAAATGGCTGGAAAAAACTCACTGCATCCAAAGTAAATATGAACAGTATAAAAATGGCAATTTCACCCTTTTTGAATGTTTGAAAGTTGGTAGCATGTGCATACCAGACCCACTATAGCTCAGACTGCGCAGCATGATGACTGTTTTCCTTTATGGGTGCTTCATTTTCAGTAAGTGGCGCTTTCCTTCATTTTTACATTTTCATAGCTAGTGCTGTCCTATAATATTGTACAAAGTTACTTCTTGCACTTTCCTATTACATCTTTATCCCTCGAAATTGGATGGCGATAGTATTGAACTCACTTCAGCCAACTCATTATAAGGCCCACGGTCTAGCGTAACTTTATAAAAATCCAAAAATCATGCCCCCCCCCCCAAAAAAAACACTATTGAAAATACATAGATTTTTTCACTGTAATACTTTCTTTGTAAAAAAAAAAAAAAAAGCACACCATCACAAACTATAATAGCGGTACTCGTATAGTTCTACATTTTTCATTTAGGGGGGCTAATTTTGAAACTGGGGGGGGACTCAGCCCCTAGCCCCTCTATTTCCGCCCCTGAGAATAATGATCTCAATAAAGATTCCCTCTTAAGTACCTAACTCAAAATTTTTCGAAATTCAAAATATTTAATCATCGCCTGTAGTGTCATTTTGACGAATTTCAATAAAACTGAAATACATTGTCCGCATTTTTGCAAAGAAATTTGATGCAATATTGTTATACCAGCTCGAACATATTTTGAAAACAGAAATTGTAAACCATATATTATCCAATTAGTATGCTCGGGAATATGTCAAAGAAAAAAAAAAAAAAAAAACATCTTTAAATAAAAGTGTTACAAAGACTTAATGACACAGTGCGACCGCTAAAATCCATGTATGAATTTTCTCGTGTGTAGCAAGTACCACACAACTTCTACAGGGTTAATCAGTTTTCGACGCAGCATAGAAAAACTCCGTTAGCTGCGTGCAAATGTGACTCAACGTGTTGGTAGCGTATTGTACTTAGTCAGAATTCGATGCAGCAGAAGAAATTGCTGTTAGTGGAACGAAAAATGGATCGGGGGAGTTTTTTCCGATAACTTTTGAAGAATTTCACAAGAAATATCCGGGAAAAATCTCTGATGGAATTTTAAACTGCGTAACAATGCAGAAATTATCAAAATTCTTTCTAAAACTTTCTGATGAAATTCTTTAAAAACTATGGGAGATTTTTCCGAAGATTTACAATGAAATTCTTCGGACATTATCGAACATTTTTTCTGAAGATTTTTGATAAAATCCTTCACAAACCATCGGCGTTTTCCCCCGAATATTTCCTAGGAAATTCTTCAAAAATTATCGGAAAATTTTCTCAACGAATTTAATGATACTTTTTGGTATGCTGCATCGAATTCTGACTAAGTACAATACGCTACCAACACGTTGAGTCACATTTGCACGCAGCTAACGGAGTTTTTCTATGCTGCGTCGAAAACTGACTAACCCTGTATAACTGGTGCCAACCCTGATCATCAAGAATTAAATTATGCATCCTAGGCTCCTTCTTGTACCATACATGTAATCTGAATCGGTGACAACTGTACTCACAGGAAATCACATGAGAGGTGTTGCATCTAGGCGAGTTAAAACTAGACTGCGTCAAAATACCTTACCAGCCGCGCCGACCCGCAGATAAACACTAGGTATTGAATGTAAAATCCGAAAGAAAAAGAACCGGAAATCCCCAACAATGATATACCAGTCCCATATTGAGAACCCGGAGCAACAACAAGTTACTCACCAACTACAGATTTGTTAGTCACGTTTTCATAGTTAATAATGAGATCGGTATTCACAACATTCGACGACTGAAGACAAAGGTTCGTAAATGAGAAGGTTCGGGCTATGGAACAAATGACCGAAATAAAAAGGATGCGGTTCGAAAATTCGTTTGAATAAATGATGTTACTAGATATCCCTCTGAATAATTTGTCACGGAATAATGAGATTCTTCAATAGGTACACATACTACCTAATCAAAAATGTTTCATCAAGGCAGTGCTAGCTCAATTTTGACGACGGATTTGAATTCGTCACTAAAAATTGAAAAATTAGCTCCAGCACCGACGCCGAAGCTCTCCGAAAAATTTTTTTGTCCGAAATATTATAAAACATGATAAAACTGAAGAAATTTTGAAAATTTGAAAAAATCAAAAATTTTGAATTAAGGACTGTTTTTTTAGTTAATTTTTAACGCAGAGTTCAAAGTCGAGGTTCACGTTTGGAGCTGACGCTCCGTTCCCGACATTTAATATTTTGCTTTTATTTTCAGTTTTTCATTCAGCTGTTCCAAGGTTTTCTTTAATTCTTCTACCATTCTCATGTTTCAACGTTGCGTAATTATGATTTCGGGTTTTGAAATGAAAGAGTAACCGTTTTAACTGTAAAAAACATTAGGGAGTGGTTGGCCGAGTGAATAGCGCGCCGGTCTCCGGAGGTCCCGGGTTCGAGCCCACGTAGCAACTCGCCAGATTTCGACCTAAGCCGGTTCTTCCTTAAGAAGAGGAGCCTCCGCGATGTTGAAAGGGCGGATTCTAGGGCTCTGGTTGACAGCAAATTAGAAAAAGAAACCAAAAAACAGAGCAGTCTAAAAAAGTTAAAAGGTTAAAGGGAAAAAGAGAAAAGGGAGAAAAATGGGGGAAAGGGGGGGAAAAGGGGGAGTAGGGGAAAAGGCGGGGAAAGGGGGAAAATGGGAATAAGGGAGAACACTGGGGCAAATGGGGAAGGGGGAAGGGGGTGGGGAATGGGGAAAGGGAAGAGGTGGGAAAGGGGAAACGGGGGGAGGGGAAGGGGAGAAGTGGAGAAATGGGAGAAACGGAAACCGGGGTAAGGGGAAACATGGGAAAAGGGAAACAGGGGGAAAGGGGAAAAGGTGGAATTCATGGTGGAAGATTGAGGACCGCTAATAAAGGGGGAGCAAAAGAAGCGCAAAGCAAACCTCAACTCAGGAACAAGTTTTAGACCAAACACTGAGGACTGTGATGGTCGGACGCGGCGCGAAGCGCCGAGCAAGGCCGGCACGGGTGAAGCGAGTGACGGCGGGGGGTTGGGCCGCGAAGCGGCCAGGAGGCGAATCCCCCTAGTAGTATACCTAATAGGTAACCTGTGGGTAACAATTAAAAAAAGCATATGTAACGGCTGCTCACGAGTCTACCAAAACCCTGTCACGTATAATCAATGAAGAAATTAAAAAAAAAATATGAGAAAAAAGTCAAACAAAAAAGAAATTTTGCCTTAATATTCTCAATTTCTGGAGATTACTCAACTACACAGTACGTTATCTGGCACACCTTTCAATATCTACCGGTGGTGTCTTTCGTTTTGGTCACTCTATGCATACAAATAGCGCTGTTATTTATTCGCCTGGCCAGCTGTAACAGTCCATTAACTGCACTTACGATCGTAAATTTGCTGCACATCTACTCGAGTGTAACGCTGAGTCCACGAAGAGACGAAGACTTCTCTGCTAGCACTGTAGGTCTGTTTTGAAAAATGTCCTCATATTTTCATGTACGTTCGAGCTAAATCGTTCCGGTAATGAAGTTTATTTCCTGAAGTTTATATCTTGCGATCCAAAAAGCATAGCCGGTTCACGGAGCGTATATGAAATGACAAATAGCGCCGAGTGAAATCCGCGGTGAAATTATTTTAACCCAGTTATGACAACTCGATTTGGAAAATAATAATGTGTCCTTTTGTATATTTCGTTTCCGTGCGCGAAACTTCCGATGTACATGATTTGCTCCCCAGATAAGATGAAATAATACAGCTTATTATTTAGCTGGTATAAGGTTAAATATTAGAAGTTTTTAACCGACGCGTTGGAATACATCCAATTCCACATTACTATCTGTCATGTATCTCGCCACCGCGTTCGCTTTATTCGCCTTTAAATCGAACATCTACATTCTATAAACATATAAGAAACATCGAGGAAACATCGTGGAAAATTCGCTTACACCGTACAATGTAAGTACATTTCCAGCACTTTTGGCTGGTCGAGATCATTATCGCCTTTGCGTTATTGTTTGTTTCCTCATTCCTGCGCAAGGCTCTGGTGGGACTCGTTTTTGGGCGCAAATATTGTCTCGTCTTGTTTACTGTGATGCGAGAAGGTCGTCAAGCATTTCTCGTAAATCGAATACATCGTCAAACAGCGATAATCAAACGACACTACAGAGAGATTGGCAGGCTGGCTACAATTCAGTACACAAATAACTTCACATTTTGACAGTACATTTTAGAGCCCGCATGTATATTTTAGTCATCCTGTACTTCTCGGAAACACCTTCAGCTCCGACCACTGTTCCTCCACTCACAAAACACACTAGAGACTGGGATGGAGTCCGCAGATACCTTTTGACAACCACATCAATTTGAAAATCTGCTTACGCACTAACACGAACCTGGAACTACAGGCATCTCAACTTCATAAACTTTACTCACCGAAGCTGTAAAAGCCAATACCAATTACTCCACCCAGGCAGATGAACCAGTAATTTTCCCTACCCACATCCTACGTATGATCAAGCAACGAAGGCATGCTCGAAAGGCATGGCAAAGAGATAGATGTTCTTCAACCAAAAGAGCTTTTAATAAAATCAGCCGGAACACAAACTACGGCTATTCGAAACTGGAAAACTGATTCCTTCCAATCTTCCCTATCCGAGAGTTAGCTCCTACCAAAGAAGCCAACTACTCGCGCTGAAGGGTATCAAAAAATATCCGACGCCCACCTATCCGCATGCCCCCCTTACGTACCCATAGTGGTAACTGGGCATCTTCTGATCAAGAGAAAGCCGAACTACTGGCCGCACATTTTAAACGTGTCTTCCAGACAAACGACAGCTACATGGATATAACTCCAGAGCCACTACAACCAGACAGCGGCCGCATCAAACACTGCTCAACTCTTGAAGTAGCGCAACCTATCGATAAACTCAAAGACCGTAAATCGCCAGGACTGGATTCTATTCTCCCCATCGTATACAAGGAATTACCGCGCAAAGGCATCGTTCTGGTCACGCAGCTATTCAATGCAGTACTATGACTATGCCATGTACCTATTGTGTGGAAGAAAGCCAAAATGATAGTCATATGCAAGTCAGATAAACCTGCGGAAGAACCAGGTAGTTATTGACCCATCTCATTACTGCCAATTATATCAAAGCTGTTCGAGAAAATAGTTCGTGCCAGGCTGAATGCTGTTATACTCGTATACCAAAAAAGCCTTATTCCTGACATCCAATTTGGGTTTCGAGTAAAACATGCTACTATCGAGCAAATACACAAAGTGGTTCAACATATTACCACCTCCCTCGAAAATAAGGAATAGGCCCCGGTAGTGTTCCTATATGTAAGTGCAGTGTTCGATAAAGTATGGCACGCTGGCCTCCTGTATAAACTACCACTCCTTCTCCCTCACCCGCTTTGCAACCTGATTGGATCATACCTTTCTGATTGTTACTTTAGAGTTCATATTGGAAACTCTTGGTCACGTTGGACCAACATTTGCGCAGGTGTCCCACAGGGCAGCGTCTTGGGTCCGACCTTATTCTTACTCTACACATGCCACATTCCGGTTTCTCCAGACACTACCACTGCTCTCTTCGCCGATTACTCATGTGTTGTAGCCAGCCACCGGAACTACTCCGATGCAGTCGAGATCCTAAATTCTCCGCATGGGCCAACCGATGGAAAATAAAAATAAATGAGCAAAAGTCTGTTCGTGTGGATTTTGCTCTCCATCCACATGCTATTATCCCAGTTACCATTATGAGCAAGCTAGTACCCATCTCAAACTCGGTCAGGTATCTTGGGCTTCACCTGGACAGTAAGCTGAACTAACAGGAGCATATCTGGTCGAAAAGGAATCTACTAAACCTGCTTCTTCGCAAATACTTTTGGCTGACAGGACCTAAAACCTCGCTTAAATTAGAAGCCAAAATGCAAATCTACACAGCCATCTTTCGCCCCACCTGGTCCTACGGATGCGAGTTGTGAGGCATAACAGCAAAATCCAATCAGCTGGTAATAGAAAGATTCCAGAATAAATACATGCGTACTGCCACTGGTGCCCCGAGGTACATGACCAACGAACCGTTGAGAAACGACCGCAAGCTTCCCCCTGAAACGATTAAGCAGAAAGCCGGTGCATACAGCGCACGTCTTCACAAACATCCAAATCTCGAGGCAATCATATTCTTGGACTCTACTCGTACTACCCGGCAATTGGCACGTTTACATCCAGCGGATCTGGTCTTCTAGCTCCGTATACCTATGTATTCTAGTTAAAGAATTTTAATGTTTTAAAAATTTTCACAATAGTTAGTCTTGCTTATATTTTTAAGATTTGGTAAATGCAATGTATCATGCAGTCCCAAATAAGTGTGAAAAAAAATTCCTATGTGATTCCCCTATAGTGGTCCTCCGGTATTTTCGCACATGATTTTCCAAACATATAATGCCCTTACATGATTTCCCTAGCTACATGTAATTTGCTTACCTACATAAATTCCCGATGTGTTCTTCCTATACAGTTTCCTTACATGACTTTTGAATACTCATGATTCCCTTCATGAATTTCCTGGATGATTTTCCAATGTGATTTCCCAGTCTGACTTACACGTGTGTGATTTAGCCATAATGTATATTCTCCCTATACAACTACGTTACAATTTTTCCACAGCATTTTCACGAGCCTATGTATGATTTTTTCATTTGATTCCCAGACACAATTTTCCTATAATATGTGTGTGTGTGTGTATTGATTTTTTAAACAGATACCTATATACGATTTATCTTTATGATGATATTATGTGTCCGCTGTATGATCTCTATATCATACTTTGCTGTATATTACCTGCATTTCTAGCCTATAGGTCACTTTTATATTATACGCATTCACTAATTATTATCACTAGGTATACGGCTCCCTCATTCAATTTCCTGTATGTACTTATTTCCTATACCGATGAATCCTAGTGTTCGGAGAAATAACGGTACAGCGAGTCTTATCTACAACAGCTGATCGAAGCAGCTGATTACGGAGCGTTATTGCATGTCAGTTTATGTATAATCGTAGTATAGTGAAGTATAGTATGTTCCTTTCTGTTATGAGTTGTGGTTGATTTGAATGTTTTTCTATGTTTTCTTGTAAATAATGAATAAAGCTCGTGAATTAATTAACGTAGCCATTTTTTAACCAATTCCAAGTTCCACCTAGGTATGATTTTTGTTCTTAATTTCTCTAAATGAATTCTCTATTTGATGTCTCTATAATAGTGGTTTACCTTTGTGATTTCCGCGTATGATTTTCCTATACACATAATTTCCCTGTATGTTCTTCCTAATGCTTCTCCTACAGGTTTTCCCTGGTTATTATTTCCCTATGTGCGTTCTCTGTACGCTCTCCTGAATCATTTGCCTATGCAGTTTCATTGTGGGATTTCCTTATATGTATATGAGTTCCATGTACGACCTAATTTACCTACATGCGATTTAATGCTTTGCTCGTATGACATTCTTGTACATTTTTCCTACATATTCTCGCTTTATAGGTTCATCTCGTCGTATTCCAGTTTTGGTTCTCATCGTAACTTTTGAGCGCAATGCCCATTTATCCTTTTACGAATTTGTCTTTTGAAAAACAGTAAACAATGATGGAGGCTCGAATTTACGCGTATTTCAGGTGTAACTCAGTTAAACTGGATTCTTTCTGGGTGAACTTTCAAACAATACCCTCCGCACTAAGATACATTTTAAGGAAGTTAAAATTACATTATGATCAGGCCTTTTTTGTCACTTCTTTTTTGGGGGCACGCTAATTCTCGAGAGCTGTAATTCCATAATTTTTTGTACTCCCTCTCAGTTTTTATGGCAATTTCTCGATATTTTCGAAATTTTCTATGGGGGCACTGCGTGCCCCCACAAAAAAGCCCTGGTTATGATGATATATTCGGCTAATAAAAATGAATCAGTTGTACAATATAAAAACAGCAAACGTGGCTAATAAGCGAGTTCCAATAAGCTTACATGTTAGAAAGAACAAGTTGACAACTCAGAACTCCAAAAAAATTAAATTAATCAGTCTTTCTGGCTGATGTTGGAAGAACATTCTTATGTGCACATGTTTGGACAGCATTTTCATTTACTCGCGATTCAAATTGTTCAGTTTTGAATGAAAAAGCATCCACCTTCTAATAATAATGGTCGACTGTCCGAACGATGTTTAGCAGACATTTCATTAATCTTTCAAACCGACCGAGACACGGAGAGGGAAACACTCCGGAAGCACCAAACATTCAACGTTCTTAAATACACGTTTGGTTAAAGGACAGACGTTAATTTGTATCCACATTTGAAAATGAATGTAAAATGGGTAAGACCGCAGCTTAACTAGACACCTTCCCGATACTGGCTGTCTCGTGTTCGCTGAACGCTGAAATTGCGATATTTGCGATTATTTCCCCCGAAGGACAAGTTCACTGGCTCATTTGTGTCGCCATGTCGTCAGTAGAAAGAGGTTATTCGCAGTGATGAAATCGATATCCGATAACAAAAATGATATCTTCATTAAGATAATGGTATTGAGTGTATGGGTGATTCTCCGAAAAATGGACAATTCAACGTGGACAAAAACCAAAAAAAAAGAGGTTCACTTTTCAAATTTTTTTCGTTGAAATCGATACTAGGGGTATTGAGAAATCATATTCCGGTACCGGCCGGGCTTAAATTTGATTTTGGAGGGTTGTAAAAAAAATGGTTGTCCACGTTGAAAGACAAATTTTTCAAGTTTACATAGTGTGATAAGATGAGGCTGTACGATCACACAGCGGCACCGTGGGTTACAATCTCACGGATCACGGTTTTATGAAGTACCAAAAATTCATCTAGGAAAGTAGTCTCTGCACGAAGAAGATTTAAAGGCTGTTTCTACAGACTGCTTCTAAGTGTCGAAAGATTCACGTCCTTCAGCGTGGATACAAGAAATACGTGAGTAGCTACGTTGAATAATATTTTATGTCCACGTTTAAGGACAAAATCGCCTTTTCCCTTTTCCCATTGGGTAAATATGCGGAAAATATTTGATACATGTTGCTGAATGTAATGTGGCCAACATTAGTTATATTATTACGTTTTTATAAATTCGGAGCTATAAATTCAATATGGCTGTTGATGTCCACGATGAAGGACACTTTTTTTTTAGAAACCAGGATCTCAGCTATAAATGAGTATTTTAGCATACAAATTATCATTATTTCACAGAAGTTCTTACACAGCCTTCTAGAGGAAGTTATGAGGAAGTTATATGAGCATTTGAGAGTAGTTTATGCTTATAGTGGAACCCTACAGAGAGGTTTGAAAATTATCCACGTTGAAGGACATATCTCTTCCTAGACACAACTTTGAGGTATTCTGAAGGTTACTTAACTTGGTTAGAAAAAGATTGTAAGACCTATACCGTGTTGCCTCAACTTACCTCTTCAACAATGGGAAACAGTAGTTCCTGAAAATGATGTATTAAACCCTTCCAGCAAGCAAAAAAAAACGGAACTAGGCCAGGTTGACACCCACGCTGATGGACATTTCAGGTGCATTTTCGATTTTCTAATGATGTTCTGCTGAACTAGGGAGAGCTTTTACCACTGTCTCCATCAGAAGAGTTCATTTCCTCAATTTTGATATATTGCGCATAGCATTCTGATAATAAGTGGCAGAGTTAGAGCCTATTTACATGAATTGTCCATTTTTCGGAGAATTACCCATATAATGATAGGATTTGAACTTTTATGCCCTCCTGAGAGCTTCCTTATTCTTTATTATTCTCTAATGCTTACGAATAAGTACTTATTGTCTTTATTGTAGCCACAGACATAACGCAAAGAATATTACACGACTCGTATTTTGTCGGCGGAAGACAAAAAAATCCCATTCTCACGTCAAAGTAAAATAAACACGTTTAAATACTTCACATTTCGAAATTGTTCTGGTAAAAGATAAGAGAAACAGCGAAAAAAAAGTTTCTCTGCAGAGACACGGCGGACAGTTGAAAAAAGAAATTTATTCTTTAGAATTCTTTAGAAAATCAGAATCTCCGAATCCTTTCATCCTGTGACCTTTTCCGTGTAAATGTTGAAAATAAGAAATGTTGCTGAGGAGGAAAAACGGAAAAAAAAATGGAAAAAACTAGGTTAGCAACATTTGAAGAATAAAAAGGCCTGTAAACCTCGTATTACTGAAAAGAATAAAGAACATGAACACCGTATAGGACAAAAGTAAGATATAAATGATAATAATGGTAGCAGTGAGGCTGTGATTTTACGACCAGATTATTTATTATAACGTCTTCCACAGGATTGATGACGAGTTCCTTAAATTAAAAACGCAAAAAGTTTTTTATGTCCGCCTGAAGAAAATGTAAGAAATAATTCGTATTTACGGAAACTTTAAATTTCAAAATAAAACTCGGTAAACTGCGAAGTTGATAGAATAGTTTGATTCAAAATAAACTCCGATAGTACATCAGAAATTGTTCCTTGTTCCGAAGAACTGTGCTAAAACTTTTTAAAGAAAAAAAAAGATTACAACAAATATGAACCAATTTGCAACAAGCTAGTTCCTGTACGTGCTATTTGCTCCGAAATGTGACAAATTGCAACTTATCTGTATCGAACTATCGATCATTTTGCTAAGCAGTGGCAGATGGCATCCTAATTAAACACTGTTATCATCAGAAAAGTATACTATGAAAACTATGACAAGTACTTGCATGACTCTCAAAGTGGAGCTCAGAAATGGGCATATAATCGAGTTGTAGGTAGGTACAGGTACTCGATTATCTAGACAGTCGAATGGAATCCATGGAATCGCTTAATGGCATCGACAAGACGATCGTCTGGTGAGCACAATCGATTACACTACTGAACAAAATGAAATTTTTTGTTCGCACAACGCATTTAAGGAGATGATTCTTGAGTACTTTTCAACGCCGAATACAGTGCCATCGGCCGTTTTTCTCTATCACGTCTAGTTTTTCTGATCAAAAACTATTAAAAATTCAACTAAATGTGTTCAAAAAGAGGTTTAGGAACTGAATGTGGTCATACTGATTCGTGTTGTTGTGTGTTGCGGTCGTGTGTAGTGGTGTGTATTCCGTCTGTTTGTTTTCTGTTATTGTGGTCTGATAACACTGATAATATCAGTCAGTGGTACCGCTTATTCCAATGCAAAAAGAAAATGGAAACGAATTTCCGTAGTTCAGAACTCCGAATTGTGACGTGATAGAGAAAAATGGGTCGCAGTATCGTGTTCAGCGTTAAAAAGTACCGCAGAATCACCTGTCGAAATGCATTGTGCAAAATAGTTGTTCAGTAGTGTTATCAAACAAAGTTCAATGATAATCGCTGATCTGCCTGGTTAGACAATCGATCATCGACTATCTGACAATCAAATGGTTAATTACCCAAAACACGAATGAAAATCGAAATCAGGGGTTCACTGAACTAAGGAAATTATTATCCTACTAAATGGATACTAGTAATTTATATGTAGGTAGCTAAGTAATTATATTTGCATACAGTGACTCACAAAATTATCTGGAAACTTCTTTTTTTTTCGTGTTTTTTCTTTTCCGGAATATTCAAAGAGGAAATACGCGGAAGAATTTGAAAATATTGTACGTGACAGGAGACAGTGTCCAGTCATAGAGCACCAATTTTTTGGTGGAGGACCGAAAACTATGTAAGCACTAAGCACAAGAAAAAGAAAAACACGAAACATGTAGGAACTAGGAACCGAGGAGGTAGAGCGAACAGACGAAGACGGGGGAAAGGCATACAGAGTAGTAGCCTAGTTGGAACGTTTCTGAGGAAATGTAGCCTGATACACTTGAATTGCAAACTGATACTGTTCACATTTCTCTTAATAACCGTCCTGATAGTATAATTGAGAAGTTTCATTGCGCCAATGGTAATACGGCCACCTGGTTAATATGGCTTCCCTCTGAGATATCAGTACCTATGGGATATTTTTGAAATCTGGCTGCACTGTTAGGAGGCGGTTGTGGCGCTATCTACATTCCGAAATATGTTCGAAACTGATTTGACTGTTTCTAAATGTTCTAAGGAATTTTTTTCCAAATAGTGTGATGAGAGTTTTGATGAAATTAAAAAAAGTGACAACTTCAATGTGCCGGTATTCCGCATCATTTTAGAGTAGACGGTTTAAAAACTTTTATGTCGTGTGAAGGGTAATTGTATGAGCTTTCCGATTATGTGCATCACCACAGGCCATTCGTTCATATTCCTCGAGAAAAATGCAATTTTGTAAAAAAAAAAAAAAAAAAAAAAAAGTCGCGAACCTGTCTCTTTGTTTAATATGGTCATGTGGTTGATTGCATTTCAATCGTTCGAGAAATTGGAGAAAATGTGGTGAGTCAAGTTAATAAGTATCAAAGCAGTTCTACAAAGACGACCCCCCCCCCAGGAAATATTTTACTCAGCAGTCGGGAAAATTTATCATTTCAGTCAGTCGAAGTTGGGAAATTTCGGTCGAATTAGAGAAATCCAACAAGTTAAAAGCTTTATTTTTTTGCTTCGATACTTGAGAATTTTGAGTTAAAAATCAAAGTTTTTTTGTTTTTTTTTTGTTCCGATACTCGGGAATTCTAAGTTGAATCAGTTGAGACTTTCACGCTTCCACCCCCTCCCTCCACCAGGAAAAATTCTTCGGTACGTCCCTGCTGTTTTCATATTTTTAGAAGGTTACAGCAAAGTTTCGACGTAATTTTCTATTTTTATTTTATAAGATTTAAAACGGGGAAGAAACACAAAGAAAGAAAAATCAGAATTAAAAGTGTAGGAGGAATTACGATTTTGTTTCTCAATTTTGAATAAAGATTTAAAAAAAATAACGACCAACTTATGTCTA
The DNA here is from genome assembly GCA_031841125.1 of Acanthococcus lagerstroemiae. Classification (NCBI taxonomy): domain Eukaryota; kingdom Metazoa; phylum Arthropoda; class Insecta; order Hemiptera; family Eriococcidae; genus Acanthococcus; species Acanthococcus lagerstroemiae. Next base: position 25,609,226 of record CM063110.1, read on the forward strand.
AGTATACTTGTTTAGTTTTTAAGAGAAAGTGAATACGTTCTCACCATAATTTATGAGTTTTCCAAAATGTAAGAAAAGTTATAAGCAATCAATTCGTGTAAACTTTCTTATCACTAAGTACCTACCTAAGTCAATTAAAATGCTTTCGTTTCGGGATTCAATTTTTCTTTGCTCTTCAGGGTGCGAGTCTAACGCAACTTACTCAACACATTTTTCATCTTCACTACCTGTAAGTCACAAAGAAATATTGGACTTCGTTTATTTCTCGTGTACAAAATCAGACTATGATATAGAAATTCTGAAATTTCCTTGCCCTTTAATCAGAGAAGTCAACCAATCAGATCAATCAGCCTATAACATTTTTCCGCCAATTAGAACTTTCAGTCCATAAAATCAATCAGCCTACTAGAGGATACTACCAATCCAATCATTCAATAAATTACTTCCTTCCACTGATAACATATTTCAGCCTATAAAAGCAATGCACCGACAAAAGGAATCAACCAATTAAAAATATTTCCATCATTTTACTTGATCTTTTTCATTACACATAACAGCATAAAAAACAATGGGATGAGATTATATGATTTTAGCCGCATTTTTGAATGCTAAAATACCCTGGAATTATCCATTTTCCTCAAGAACCTCTCGTTTTCCGTATTCAAAATAAAAATGCTATCAAAATTTTGAGTTTTTATTCCTTTTTATCGTGCAGGAATTGCTACACTGATATCGATAACAATACTGAACGCTTATAGTTGTTTGATCAGCAGTATCATCTTGATGATAGCCTACTAAAATTTGCATGGTAGGAGAAAATTAATGAACTACATATAATCAAAAAATTAGCATCGTCATTAAGGAAATTCCTCGTTGAAAATACATATAGAATCATGTATTCTCATTCCATTGTTTTTTGAAAAATTTCAAATTGTTGTGTATAGTGTTATTGAAACAATAGCCTATAAAATACACCAATCAGAAAAGTGTATTATCATCTTAATTTGGCGGAATGTCCTCGAAGGTTCTCGTCTCTCTCAAGTCTCGACGAATTTTATTAAGGTATAACATACCAGGTAGTGTATACTCAGACAGCAAAAAGTTAAAGTCGAACGTGACACTTACAAGAAATTCATTTTGCAGAAAACGAATAATGATAAATAACTACCCTATATAATAATCGAATGAAACTATAAAGACGTAAGATGTAGCAACACATTGGGACCTGATCGACTCGACGAGCTCTATTTAGTTATGAGGGTACAACCCAATGCAGTACATTTTCTCTCTTTTCATCGTTATTTTGAAACGCTCATTTCGTGTAATCCCGATTTTTGTTATAGAAAATGCGCGGAAGGTTGCCCATTGTCTTCTTATTTTCCTTCTTATTATTCATTTTTCGAATTCTTTGTCAGAACATATTTTTCCATTTCGCACTCGTATTACCGGTTTTTTTTTTTTTTTTTGTATATAACCAGCATGTATACACTCAGCTATTTCTCTTCAAGCACTTTCGTTTAAAAAGCAACAGGAGAAAGGTAATAACGATTGGAATTTCTGAACAACGTCGACAAAGTTTCAAACTTTCTTGTACGTACTTTTTTACTTCTGTACTTTCAACAAAATGAACGAACCTTTGACAATCAACGTTTTTTAAAGCAAAATTGAACGTTTCGAATCGGCGTGAAGCTGACAGTAAATATGAACGCATTCGTCGGTCATACCTCTGAATTTTTTTTTGAACTTCGATAGAGGACCTAACTGAGAATAACGAGAGTTACACTTCAGTAAATTGTAAGAGGTACCTATGATATTTAAGGTAAAATGCCCTAATATCGGCACTTTTTCTTTGTGTGCTTGGCATTCATTACTAAGTTATCTGTAGATGAAAACAAGTATGTGAATGAATAGTGTACAGCATGCAGAACACATTAGTACCATTTCCCGCCAAAAAGTTATACCTAGGCTTCTAAAAATTTATTTTTCAAAAAAGTGAAATTTTTGAAAAAATTAAAAAAAGGCGCCTAATATTGTCATTTTGGATTTCCTTGTAAAATACGAAAAAAAGTCGAGAAAAGACAAATTAACTTATTTATTGGGATTTGTTACAAAATCAGGCCTTTACTATAACAAGGTAGACCGCGGAACACCAAACGTTTGAGGCTGGTAAGTTTTTTTTTTTTTTTTTTTTTCCCTGCTATAATGGCCTTGGCCATATCTGGCCATGTCCATTTACGTCGAATGCTCATTGTCTAGTGGACAGGAAACGTTAACAAACATTAAAATTCTCAATTTCTTTCGCAAACGCTTTGTTGACAGACGCCGATATTATAGGCACCTACTGATAACAATTTTTTTTCACCATAACTCAAAGAAATCGCAAGTAATCAATTGAAACTCACTGGAATAATCAAGTACTAGCAGTATACAACATACTTACTGAATTTCGAGGCTCCGGAGTAACTCTTCATTTGATTATATTCCACTTTGTATTTCAATAACAAAAATATTTTCATCATCGAAAATCCGGGTATCAGGTACAATACAAACGGACAGCTATACTGAAAACTGGATGGCACCATCGTACTCACGGCACGCAAATACACATGTTTCACATATTGCCTGCTTGGTAGCGCCACTAGGAAGTGAGATCACATGGGTGACGATATTAGGAACCTGCCGATATTAGGGCACTTTATCTTAGATTTTACCGAATCAGATGGAAGAGTTGGAGAGAATTCAAATACAATTTAAAACACTTCAAAGCGTTTTTCAGACTCTTTTGCAGACATGTTACTTTAACACACCTTCACAGACTCGTTCAGAATCTTTGAGGCTTTTCCAAATGAAGAATTCAGGGAAAAAGGGGTCAACTGCATTTTTTTCTTCTTTTTTTTCCCCCTTCAGTATTCAGTTATGATTGGTAATACATATAGACCTTCCGTACAACTACATTACACAGTGAGTTACTGTTAGCAAAAATACCCGTTTTTGGGCTAACGAATGTACTGACTCCCATAAGAAAAACACACGGAACATGTTGGAAACCAGAAGTTTATTAGCAAAATCTAAGAACTTTCTGGATTAGAAATACATAAATACTTTTGGTTTCCAACAAATTTCTTATTCTCAGGTAGTAACATAATGAATGATCGTTGCTCCGTGTTTTTCTTAATATGGGACTCAATTAGTGATGGAAAATGCTCGAGCATTTTCTTATAGTTAGCATATTCTCAAAATGCTCGAGCATATGCTCAGCATGAGAATATGCTTAAAATAGCAGAGCATTTTTGTTGGATGAGCATATGCTCAGCATTTTCAAAATTTATACTCGTTTTATCTGTGTAAATGAGGAAATGATTAAAAGATGAGAAAATGCTTGGGAAAATGCTCATTATTTCTATGCTTTTCCGAGCATTTGCTCATTGAGCATATATAAATGAGAAAATGCTCATTATTTCAATGCTTGGCTGATCATTTGCTCATTGAGCATATGCTCAAATTTTGGAGCATTTACTCAACGAGCATATGCTGAGAATATTCTCAAAATGCTCAGCATTTTAAAAATTAGCATATTCTCATTTCCATCACTAGCAGTCAATACGTTCGTTAGCCCAAAGATGGGTATTTTTGCTAACTGTAACACACTGTGTGACGTCACATGAAGGAAATCTATTACATATGTAGCTCTTGAAGAGTAAAATTCCGTGAACTACTCAAATAGCAGAGAAAAGGGCCCTACTACAGCCACAAACGCATTTGAAGTTATTGCATACAAAGAAGAATGAAGCCACCGGCACCGATAGAGTAAAAGAAGGAGGAAACGGCAAAATTGGTTGTTAGCCCCTTTCTTCCCTGGATTCTTATCTTCGTGTTCCGCGATCATTCTTTCAAGATCAAGCCCTTTTGAGATCAAGTATTTCAGACTGTCTTAGGGTCGTTCTCCAAAGGTCATGAAAATACGCTCTTCATTTTTACAAAATTTGAACTATTGAATAATGACATCTTTTTATGCTAACTTCTTGGGGACGCATAATAGAACATTCTTACAACACTCGACCTTCTTAAATCTCAGTCAAGTCATTCGTCATGAAATCGAAATTCGACTTTCCATGACAATTGACAAAAATGATTGCTCATGACGAATGACGATTTCAGGAAAATGGTGAGTCTGAACCCAGGTTTTTATGTTACAGAAACATGAATTAGATGAGTTTCATCTGCGATCTATTACTTCCCTGAAATGAGTATTGTTTTAAAGTTTTCATTATCTTACATGGCCGCGCACAAGTGTCCATTACTGATGACGGAAAAAAAAAATCAGACACTCGCTATTTTGTCGAGATTTTGATAATTCTCGGTTTTTCTTAGGAAGATTGAGAGAAAAACATTTGACCAGTTTTCTTATCAAAGTATTGAATCAGTCTAGCCACTTTTCCGGTTACAAAATATCGAGTAACACGACTCACTGATTGGTTGAATACAGCCTATGACGGTAGGGCTCTATAGTTTCACCTGGGTATACTAAGCCGCCATTTTGGTTCATACTGCGCCCGTGGATGCCAAATCCGACTATGCGGAGCGTACCGCGTAGTCAATTCGGCATCGCCGGGCGCAGTATGAACCAAAATGGTGGCTTAGTATACCCAGGTGAAACTATAGAGCCCTAATGACGGATGATCTTTTTTTTGCTCACGCATCTCGATCCCAGCTACTTTGTCTATTAGAGCCAGGAAACTATGCTTCCACTGTTACCAATCCATCATCTCAATGCACTCCATCACAACCATGCTATCCAGTAGTATTAATACTTGTAAATATAAAAGTTATTTTCGATTTTGCGATCAAAGTTGTTTTACTCACACCCACGACGAATGACATTTTGGAACTTCCATTGGTTTTTCAAATTTTTTATTTCACCAAATTTGGAAAGTTGGTGGGTCATAGGGGAGACTAGGTATTACCTACATCCAGAAAAAGAAATTATCCGTATAGCTCAGTTGGTTCCCGAGATGTAGGTGCCCACGCGAATTTTCATGATCTTCAGAGAATGACCTCTTAAGACTCTTTCAGACTTATGACTCACAGTTTCAGATTTACTCATGACTTATGACTCTTAAAAACTCATTCAGATGGGCTTCAGTTGCTCTCAGACTGTTTAAGACTTTTCCAAACTTGTTGTTTAAGACTCTGTAAGAGATAATTAAAACTCTTTCAATTATGTAAGAGCTTCACTAAGACTTTTACGGACATGTTTCAGATCTAATAAGTGCCCTATGGATCTTGACTGTTTCAGGCCTGGTCTAACTTTGTTAAGACTTTACAGCAGACTCCTAATTATTCAACATTCGGATTAACAGATTCAAATGTTTTCTCCGACTTTTCCGGATCAACCGACCTCAAGATTTCGAATAAACCATCCTGTTAATCAAAGTTTGTCAATATGCTTGAACATCTCTGGCAGTATTCGGTACTCACTGTCGCCATAACAAAAAACGTTCAACCAACATTTTTGAATTTTTCAAAAGACCTAATTCTTCAAAGTAAATATGGAATTTTTCTCATTCATATTTTTCTAAATTCGTGCGGTGCCTAATTATTCTTCGAATAAACAAATACATGCATCCGTACTGCACTTGTTTTGAATGCGACTTCTACAGAATTTGCGACATTGTCGGATTATCCAACCCACCTTCAAAATCAAAATTAGGTTGGATAATTAGAAGTCTACTGTACCAGATTTAGGACTCTCTAATGCTTTTTGTGATTCATCTAGAATTTGAGACCCTTTCAGACTCTTGAAGGGTCTTCCAAACTAGTCCAAGACTCATCAAGAATTCGTTGATACATTTCCATATATGGTAAGACCCTACCAGACTCCTCTAGACATACCGACTTAAGACACTAGAAGATTTATAGTAGACTGCTCTGAGACTTTTATTTAATGGAGAAATGCCAATAGTTGATCATGTTTTTCGAGAAGCTGAAAGTCTTACTACATTGGTTTCGGGGAAAAGGCATTGACTGGCAAATGTAGGAGAGGATGGAGGTTCTGCATACTAGATTTTTCTTTCATGTTTTGAAAGTTCGTTCGAATTATCCCTATTTTTCCTACTGGAGAACGCCCGGCAGACTGTTGATGTTGCAAATCAATATGTAGTGTTGCCACCACATCATATTACATAAATATATTCTTTTCTCAGCCGCATACGTTCATATTTGGGTATCATCGCCTGTCCATAACCACCGCCTGTCCATAACCACCGCCTGTCCATAACCACTGCCGGTCCATAACCGCCACCTGTCCATAACCATCTCCTCTCCGCTAATATGAGCTTTATACTTCAACATTAGCTATCACCAAGAACACTATAACCAACTATTTTGAAGAAGCATCAGACTTACAAGGAGTTCAAATACCAAGATTTGGCACCAGTGGCCAAATTTTCATCATCCAATATTCCTTCATTTTATTATAGAAGCATGAGAAATTGAATGGTACTTGAACTAAGTATTTTCCTCATTCGCGAAGCACCATATAAAATACAAAGTATTTATAAGTCCCAGAAAAATGCCAATTCTTGGTTGACTAAAATTAGAGCATCTAACTTTTTGATAAAGATTGGGTATGTTCTTCTTTTAATTGTAAATAAAAAAACAATATCAATAAAAAGGAAAATTAAATGGCGTACCTAATATAAAAACCAGAGACACATTATGGGCATAAAAACCCCAGAACAACCAAATCACAAACCCCTAATGGGAGTGGAAACGAGGTCAAATAACCGGCCAAAATCCCCGTTTAAAGGAAGGAATAACCCAATTAATTCAATAAATAATAATAGAATAATACGAATAAATACCTGAATTTCCAGGAATGAGTAATTTATAAAACTTGGTTTCATTGACGGTGATCAAAATTTCGGTGTCTTCATCTCTGGATACACGGAAAAGGCCAATCCACTAATCGAACACTCTGCACAATCCCAGCTGGATCCAATTGACTTCCAAAGTCCAAATAGCATGTCCCAATGTGGTGGGTGAAAACCTAGTCTCAACTTGATGACATTTCAATGGTCGTTCCTTGTGTGTACGGTTACAAGGCACAGCGGTGCTGTCACCATGGGCTCCGCCCCGGCGTTCGGAGCTTAGTTCAATTCACCTTGGCCGAAACGAATATGCAGGAACTAAATGTATACAGATGCACCGAATAGCAAAATAGTTTTGAAGAGAAATTGTTCGAGAACTATCACGTTGAAAACGTGGCCGTGAAACTAACAAGCAACACTAAAAAACGAGAACGCGCAGGGAAGATTCCAGGCCAACCTCTCAATGCGAAGGGTAAAGGCTAGCTGTCCGGTAGTAAACGTCTGTCGAAGCTCATTCTATCGGATGTATCAATACAACAAACAAAAAGAGAACTCCGCTTACCTCATGATAAAGAGATGTAGAGCTACACTCTTTCGCATGTTTGAAGTACATCGGGAAAAACCCGACCAATATCTCCATCTCGTTCTATGTCGACCGTCGATTTTGAGTCGTTAGGTAGTGTCGACCTGAAATCGACTGGAATGCGACGTCGAATTGAGGTCTTCACAAAAATTTGTCGAAGAGTCTCATAACTGACGTCGACTTAGTAGGTAATACATACAGTCGAATTTCAAACTAGTCTATGCTATTTCATTTCGACTCCTTTTCGCTGTTGAATTCAAGTTGAAATGCAATCGAAATTTAAAATCATACCGTGCTATAAATGCAATTTGTGGAAAAACTAATGAAGATAGGAAGCTGTGATTCTGTTTCATTCGAAAGAGCATGATTTTTTCTATATAAGAATTGTCAAGACGGTGAAAAATAATTTTTTGATACCAGAGGCACATGTCATGATTCCCGGTCACATATATACAATATACCGCGAGTGTTATATTTATCACAGAAATTATCCACGCCTTATTGCGACAGAGAAATATAAATTGACAGTCAGATCCACTGAGCGTCAAAAATTTTTTGTTTTTGTATCAGTCACCTTTATAGGCTCGGCCGAGTTCCGACACACTTCATAAATAAATTCGCTAACAAATTCGTAACAATTATTATCTATTATCGAAACAAAAAATTCGCCTATGGTTTCAAATAAAAATATTAAAACAAAAAACCAAAATGAAAAGTACATATGAGAAAAGAAACATCAAAAGCCAGTTATCACATAAAAATGTCCTTCGTATATATACAGATGACAATGTACAAGAAAACAAAAAAAAAAACAATCGATAATTATTTAATTACAAAATAAGAAAACAAAAAGAAAACAAAAATCGTTAAAAATACGATTAAAAAAAAAGATTCTATTTACACATCATTGGACAATGTACAAAAATCTAGATTCGTATGCGAAACATCTTTTAATTAAAAACGGAGGACCGTGCTATATTCTGCACAGGCCACACATACACGTTACACACACAGCGACACAGAAATGAGAATTGAAATGAGTTCATTTCGATTCTAGTTTCGAGGAACGAACAAACCGCCTCATTCTTGCCGATTAAAACAACAGCGCGAAAGCTGCGCGCAAAAATAAGGAAAAGGCATCAAATTTTCATTAATCCGAGATTGAAACGCTCCGTTATGATTTTCCTCTTTTTAATTCGTTTCCGGTAGCATTCGACGCGGCAAAACGATACCGAAACGGTAATATTTTCTCGCAGGCCGGCGAGAAAATCAATGCCTTATTAAAACACCTCGGCTTCCGCAGGGATAATTCTTTTTCCTCTTCTTTTTTCACGGTCTAACGGAGAGAGAAAAAGGTAATAAGTTATGAAGATATGAAAGGGGGTTTGCGAAATTGACCTGTTTCTCGGATTTTCATGATCCAGCGCCTCCGCGTGGGAAACGACTTTTCAGTTCTATTTCACAGAGCTGCCTAATAATTTCCAACGGATACGCGTTTCTTTTGCGTATTATAGCTTTTGTACGAGTATATACCCGTTGAAGATTTTGATGTGCGTATCCAAGTGGAACGCATTCGGAAAACCACTTCCACTACTACATTGATGAGCTCTATATATTAAAACAGGGTTAGATGCAAGAGTGGTAGTAAGCGTTCGCGGACAATCTGCGTTGTGGAATTCCCACTTTAAAATGTACACCAAGGATCTATGTATTGGCGAGCGCATTCAGGTGGATATACATTCGTAAAACCACTACTACTACTACATTGATGAGCTTTATGATGAAAACCGGTTTAGATGTGTGGGTGGTAGTGACAGTGAGCATTCCCGGACAATCTGCGTGGTGGAATTTCAACTTTAAAACCACAACATAACCGCTACCCCACCGTTTCTGCACTTGTACTATGACGACCAATCAAAACGTTTCTGTTGAAAACGGTTGATATTTCAAACAAAACAGAATTACCTACTAATGCGCTTGATACTGATAACGTGATAACTATATCATTCGGTTGTTCGGTGTTACTTTTCAGTTTTCAAATAATTATCAGAAAGTTTCGAGTGTTGTTTTCAATTTGCAATTTAAGAGAACTAAGTATTCAGTGTTTTGTCGATTGCATTTCCTAAATACCTAACTCGCATAAAAGATCAAATGTTGGAGAATTCTACAATCCATTCCAACAAAAGTTCGTGGGAAAAAAGCAAACATTTTGCAGCGAGAGGTCTTTTGGTGACCAGGTAAGGCTTGAAAAATTTTGTAATATCCTTGTTATGTAGTAAGTACTAAGCTCAAAATGCACAGATCCGGATTGGTACAAGCATTTTTGTACTGTGCGCGAATCGAACGACCAACTTTTATCTGAACCTGAGATATCAGACTTAATACAATTAATACGGTACCGTTTGCGATTAGTGTACCAACTTGTAGGAAATAAATAACATTGTGGGTACAGAATATACTGTACAAACCCTGGAATAGATTGTATTTGTATGTAATAATCCCTTATTGCCCTTTACATGGTTCATCAACATGATAGTTCTTATACTGTAGTGGCCAACGTTAGAGGTGTGCATCATTCTCATGCAATCACTTTATTCGAAAGGGGTAGTAATTTAGCTTACAGTTTTTGCAGAAGCTAATGCTAGGGGTCAAGTCGACTTGATCGATGTGCAGTCATAGAAATGGCCAGTTTCAATTTATCGTGAATTATCAAGATCACCAGGTTAAATTTTTACACTTATGTGCTCTCAAAAAACGAAGACCGCTGCAGAAGTTGCTTACAATTTAATTGACATTTTTTATGGATTCAGTGCCCCCTCCCTGTTACAATCTAATAATTATCGCGAATTTGTAAATGCCATTATCAGTGATTTGGAACTGTTATGGCCGGGTCTCAAGACTGCATATATAGTAAACCTCGGCATTCTCAAAGTCAGAGAGAGGTATCAAACAACCAAACCGCGATGTTGAGGAAATGGCGAGAGCTTGCGGATGATTGACAATGGTTTGACTGCCTGGGCTGATGAATTATGTACGTTTCGTCCAAATTTCAAAAAAATAAGTTACCCCTCAGGAATTAAACAATCCCCTTTTGAGGCGCTGTTTGACAGGAAAGCGAAATTAGAAGTATCAGTGTGATGGAAGTTACACTAGAAACTGACCTCAATACAAAAAAAAAAAAAAAGAAGAGAAAAAAAAAGAGGAGAACAGTTCGTCTTCAAACGATAATGTAATGCTGGAAAAGCTATACGTACTGTTTCCATCAAGAGGAATCTAGATGAGGGATACTATGATGGCTGCATATCTCTATTTTCTTCTTTGTCAGCTTTTGGTCTTATTGGTACAAACTTTTCATACATTTCGCAAATGGTACAGCATTATTTGTACCTAGTCCGATATTTCGGGTTCAGTGCAAATAAGTTGGTCGTTCGATTCGCGCATGGTACAAAAATGCTTATACAATTCCCGATCTGTACAATTTCGGGTTTGGTACGTAACATCCTGACCGTTATCTGTGAGAAGATATACCAGAGCATTATTGTTGTAACTATGTATAATATATTGTAGTTTCTGCCTTCTATAATTGGTGGACAGGTATTTGGGTGATTCCATATTGAATTTCCAGCTAGGAATTTGTAAAAAATGTAGTACTTAATATAAGTAGTTGTATCTAATGTTGGCCACATTACATTCAGCTACATGTATCAAATATTCTCCGCATATTTACCCAATGGGAAAAGGAAAATGGCAATTTTGTTCTTAAGCGTGGACATAAAATAGGTATGTTCAACGTGGACACTCACATATTTCTTGTATCCACGACGAAAGACGTGAATCTGTGGACAACAATTTTTTTATGACTCTAGACCCCCCCCCCCTTCAAAAAAAATCAAATTTAAGCCCGCCCGTCGACGGAATACGGTTTTCTCAGTGCCCCTAGTATCGATTTCAACGAAAATACATTTGGAAAGTGAACCTCAGTTTTTTGTTTTTGTCCACGTCGAATTGTCTAATTTTCAGAGAATCACCCATTTCCTGTCTTGAGCATTATGGTATGCCTTCCCTTAGGAGATATCACAAATTTATTATTTGTCTGTTATTCCATTTATTATCTCCTAATTTGCGCATATTCATTTTGCAGAAATAGCATCAACTATCACCAAAAACGTATCCGAAACCTTGAACACTGTTCAGGAATGGATCAGAAATAAGCGGCGGGGCACAAAGATACGAAATGACCAACGAAACAGTGCACAACCACGACCAAGTATAAAAAAAGGCGGACGAATAGTTCAACGCAGCCCGGACATTCGTTTCCAAATTTGAATCAAATTCAAATATCTTCGTTACTGCGCACCCCTCTCACTTCCTCAAAACATCATACCTTGCAAACAATAGTGACATTAGATGGTCCGTCCATCTCATCAAATTCCAGAATAGGATGTATACAATACTTTAGAATTTGTTTTTTATTTAAATTGTTTTTTAATGAATGATTTTTTTTTTAATTTTAAATAATATTTCAGGGTGTCTACACCTATTGATAAGCAGTTTGGTTCTCGCACTGAGCTTGTCATACGTTCATGGTTTTGCCCGCTTCACGCTTATTAACTGTTCGGTTTCTTTCAGAACTTCCTCAAACTGATTGTACGAGTCCTGCCCGTGTTGGTTCTATCCTATTTTTGGACGCCATTCCTTTGCAGATGCAATGTAAAATTTGTAAGTCAGTCTTGCTCTCTGTGCTATCTTATATATATTTTGGGACAAGTATTTTGTAAATTAGCTCAACCATTTCTTTGGAGAGGTGCTCGTCTATGAAAATCAACTGGGGAGCCAGCTCAGATTACCTGGCCATTCAGCTTTTCCTTCTTATAGTTTTCTACCAGGTCTTATTTGACCCCATTACTATTTAGTCTAACAATCATTGTTAAGGTCTGATTTCTTGAAGGCAGCCCTTGTACTGCCCAGAAATAGTAGTCTTGGAGCTCTACCTCAAGGTTTTCTGTCGCCTTATTAAATACTTTCTTCACATCTTCTGACTCCTGGTACAGAATGCCATTAATTATGACATTGTTTTTCTTGCTTTATTGCAGAAATAGACTTTAAAAAAAACTTCTAAATTCGAGTACATGTAACGTTTATCTTTTTTGTTGTTTCAGTTGTATGAGATGTGTAGTGAGTTTATTCTGTCTTGATATTCTTTTTTTTTTAAAACATACATATTTACTTTTTTGATATACCATGTGCATATGTGTTACCGGAAATGTTGACTGTTCAGAGATTACAAAAACGCCGCCTAGTCCATCACATGAGTTCCTAAAATGACCAGGTCATGACTATAATGACTAGCAGTGGCGCAAATACGGGAGAACCCCCCCCCCCCCGAACCTCTTATAAGTTTATTTTTTGTTCATTTAATGAAAATTGAACATGGTGAAAAAATACCTACTTTTTATTCTATGATTTCAGCCCCCCCCCCAGAAGGAACGATTAGTTACGCTACTGATGACTAGGACGTAATAACGTGTATTTTAATTGTTGTAGGCAATGCGTTGTTGATTTATAAGATTATAAAGCTGGCCTAGGCTGTCTTGTGAGTGCTGGAGAGGTAGTAGGTACTATCAATCTTCAGGACAAAGAATGACTCAGTAGTGAAAATGAACAAAAAAATAGTTTATGCTTTTACATGCTTGTATTACGTTGGTAAGAAAAACCATCTAAAATAATTGTAGAATTAAGTACAATATGACGTTCTATTCTACAGATGAGAGGAAAGCACGAACAAGAAGAAATCTGGAACATCCGAAACGTATAATGAGTTATCACGTTTTCAGTTATCGTTGAGCCGTCAGTGTAGAAACGCGCATGCGCGGGAACAATTATAGAACAGGTGTTTTGTCTAAAATTCCCTAGACATTTAAAATTTCATAAATCCCACTTGTGACGTGTCCAAGAAAAGGGTCTTAATGGTAAGTGAACATTCAGGCTCTTTTCTTGTGACATGTCACTCTTCTGTTCTTTAAAATCACAACTCACTTAAGCAGTCACTTTAGCTCCTAAAAACTGTGATTAAAATCGTACTTTACCATCATCTGTAGAATAAATTTATAAAATTACTCGTAAATTTTCGAAACTTCTGCCATATTTTTAAACTTTAGATTAATTACTGTTAGATCTTTCAAACTTGAATTCGGTAATATGTAGTTTACACGAATGTTATAAAGAAGGTATACTAATTTGGTGCGGTAGGTGCACCTATAGTAATTTCAAAATGCAATTAGGGGTCGTTCATTTATTACGTACAGCCCCCCTGGGGGGGAGGGGTTAAAATCTCTACATGGCCTTACTGAGAAGAGGATGCGAGGTAGAAGCCATTCTTACGTAATATTTTATTACGTAATTTTTAATGTAGCCACCACTCAGGCGACACATTTTCTACATGCAGCCGCTAAAGATGAGTAAATACACATACAGTGAAACCTGTTGAACCTTTTCAAATGATATTAATTTATTTTAAAGTTTTTTAGGAAAATTCATGAAAAAATCACGTAATAAGGGGGAGGGGGTTCAGTTAATCTTATGTGTCCTTACATGGGGGTAGGGGGTCAAAAACGGCCAAAATCATCCTGACATAATTAATGAATGACCTCTTAATCCACGTTTGCATGTGTTCAAATGTGCCCAGAAGTTGTGATCAAACGAAACTGTATATGTATGCAAAGTACTAGTGCGCAGAGATATACTAGACACTGCCTGCTCCTGATTAGGAATTAACGAATAGGCCTAGTCAATTTTGCGAATTTCAAGATTTCCTAAATTATTACGGAATTCAAATTATTTAGTTACTATCCCTCGTTCCTAAAACCCAACAACAGTGATGTTATTGCCTGGACATTCTCAAGTTTTCCGTAATTTTCGACACTTCCAGTAACACAAATACAATACTATCTTCTGTACAAGCTCGTTCTCTCCTCTTTGATGCCGAATTCTGTTATGGAAATATTCTGATGTAATAAAGTAGTTTTCATTTATAATTAATAAGTTTTTTATTATGTCCTAAATTGTCAGGGGCGGATACAGAAAATAATTTCGGGGAGGGGGAGGGGTCCGAATGAAAAATGGTATAGATGAAACATAATAGCTTTAGGTCACTATAGACAGATTTAAATGTTTGGTATTTCATGGGGCGACCCCCCCCCCCTCTGTATCCGCCACTGTAAATTGTGCATAGTGGCATAACGTGCATAAGAATACTGCCGTATGTATGCGCGAAAATTGGCTTGCGTAGTGGTTTCGCACACGTAATGTAATGGTACGGCGTAGTTGGAAACAAGTGATCCGTGAGCGCATTTCCACTACAAATAAATGTGTTCTTGGGGAAGCACCACTGCCAAACGCATTCCATGCGTGTGCGTTTCTTTTGAAAAGACAATATTTCATAATGGCATTACCACTCTGATACGTGCACGCAGAGCAACTACATTTTCATCTTTTAATGTGAAAATTTTCAAGGGGGTAGTGGTACGACGTAGTGGGAAACAAGTGGTCCGTGAGCGCAGTTCTACTACGAAGAAATCGACGTAGTGGGAAACAAGTGGTCCGTGAGCGCAGTTCCACTACGAAGAGATATGTCGTCGGCGTAGCGCCACTGCCATCCGCATTCCATGCGTGTGCGTTTTCTTTGAAAAGACAATGGGTCATAGTGGCATTTCCACTCTAATACGTGTACGCAGCGCAACTAGATTTTCATGTTTTTAGTGGGAAAATCTTCAACGGGTAGGCTTAAGGATAAAATCTTATCAGTTAGGTACATCATATTTGAGGATAAATGAACTTATCTGTAGTCCCTATCAATATTGATAATGTATTTAATACAGCGAGAGAAAAGTAAGATTTGACTCGAATGTGTTATATGGTAGCAGATGTGATGACACATTTGATTTGCAGTACCTCTGTGCCAAAGTTGGATATCACTCTAGTGAAAAAATAATCGTGTAATACTCGTGAGTAAATACTAGTTGTTAATTATCACTCATCACTCGTATGTAGAACTTTGTACTACTCATTATTTGTTACGTGTACTGATGAATAATATTGATTACTCATTAGATAACATGTCTGATGTAGGAATTACGTTCAAGTAAGATCAAGGGATGGCTGGCTAGGGGTATGCCTTGTTTCGAAAATACTCAGCTGGTTGAGAAAAGGTCATGCGAGTGGATGCTAGTGAACTTTAGCCAATTTGCATGCAAGATGTTAATGTTTGTGACGTCCCTGAGGTGACTAAGATCAAGCTTCTGGGCCTTATTAACGAATATTAGGACTGTTTTGCCTTATAAACAGCCGAGTTAGAGTGCGCTAAAACAGGGTCAATGACCATCTACTTAAAGGATGACACAGAATGGCGCGAAGTGTACAAAAAAGAATTGGTTGATGAGTTATTAAGAACAAATATCATTCGACAATCCAATTTTGAGTTCGCTTCCCCTGTTCTTCTCATGGAGAAGAAGAACCATGAGCAACGGCTCTGCATCAATTATCATCGACTCAATTTGCAAATGACGAAGTAATGCAACCCGTTGCCAAGAACTGATGACCAAATTGACAGATTGGCCAAAGGAATTTATTTCTGTAGCTTGGACCTGAAGTCAGGCTATTACCAACTCTCTGTTGATGAGGGATCGAAGAAATACACGGCCTTTATCATCCATTCAGACCAATACAAATTTAATCATGTCCGCTTCGGACTGGTTAATGCTCCCCAAGTATTTCAGCGGTCCATGAATTGTATTTTAAAACCAATTAGTAGGACTGCATCTATTTACATGGATGATATCTTGCTCCACGCTCAAACACTAAAAGAAGCCCTGGAAGGGTTGCAGTTACTTTTTTCTTTAGTCCATGAGGAAAATTTAACCCTTAATCTCTGCAAATGCACATTCCTTGTGACTAAGGTAAACTTTCTCAGGCTTGAGGTATCTGCAGGTGGGTCATTCTCCCAATAACTCAATATTAATGTAACCGTTTAGTATCTCAAAAACTAATAATGTTAGAACAATAATTTTTTTTGTTAGATAAGTGTAAATCTCTTCTATCATGTCAATCTATCAAAGAGTTCAAAATACATAACCTGACATACCTAACATCGCCAAACTGTCAAATTATGGTCAAAATTCCGTTGTTGTTTATGTAACCACTCATAGATTTTTCTTAAAAACGCGTCACACAGACAGATATTCCTAAGAAAACATTCATGTGGAATGTTTTTCTTAAAGAGATATGTTGTGCAAGTAATTTGAGGGCGCTGCCCAAAATTTTGACCCCTTAAGAGGGTCTACAGGCCACGTTGAAATTGTGTAACCACTTTTATTACTTTGTAGTTTGCACATTTTTGTAGTGCTTATTGTGGGCAACATTTGTTACCAAACAAAAAAACAAAAAAAAAACCTGAATCCTTATATGTAGTTAGAAGGATGTTATGTCTCGTCCACAAAATAATTTCCAAAAATTCTGAAGTTAATACGGTTATACATAATGATAACCGTTGTCACTAAGTATGAGCCTTACTATCCCTCAAAATTTCCGACAAAGTATGATACGAAAAAGGTGTATAAAACGGCTGTTATTGAATTGATTCCCTAATAATTTTCCCGAAAAGAAGGCAATTGAATTGATTCCCACCTTATTTTTATGTTTAATCGAATTGATTCCCATCTCATTTTCACGTATAATCGAATTAATTCCCGTTGCATTTCGTATGAAACTAATAACATTGTGAGTAGGTACGTAAGTCAGATTCATAAAAATAGAACTGTTACCTATCGCAAGTGCACCTCATTGTTCAGGCAGTCTCTTCACATCGGGTAAAGTTATCGGTCGTACAGTATCGAATGTGTTTCACTGAATACTTAGTTTGCTCGTACGTGTGTGATGATGAATTTCATAACAAGTGAAAAATTAAAAACTTTGATTGAAGTGAACGGATATAAGTTTTGCTTAAATGTTGAGCAATTCATTGAAAAGAAAAGCGACCGAAGATATTTATGCAAAACCTTCCAAGCTCCTTCGATCGGAGCTACAAATATCAGACGTTTCTACTCTCACAAACAAAGATGTGAAACTGATTCGACAGAACATATGTTATTCTTGTTCCAAAGTACATCCCAAATTGCCCAAAAGTACTGAAGAGACACATAAGGTCGCGACAGAAATGAACTACACCACGAACATTGACGAAAATTTTGTGTTAGTTAACAGTAAAGAAAGTGGGGTTATTGGATTTTCTACTGACTCAATTTACGTGCTGTCTCAAAGATTTATGTCGATGGTACTTTTAAGTCGTGTCCAAAATTTTTTTCGCAAGTTTTTACTGTGCATGGATTGAGAAATGGGGTTTTTATTCCTTTGGTGTTTTTCTTATTGGTTGGCAAATCTCAACTGCTTTATAAAGCTGCTTTTCAAAGTTTAACCGATCGATGTTCCACCCTTGCCCTATCACTCGCTCCATCCGAAGTCTTTATTGACTTCGAATCTGCAATACACGGTGCTGTGAAGCAAGTCTGGCCGCAATGTGTCATTCGAGGATGCCGTTTTCACTTGTTGCAATGCTGGTGGAGGAAAATTTAAAACTTAGGACTAACCACAGTGTATCGAGAATCGAGCGAGGAGAGTAGGTACTTGAAAATGTTTTTTGGACTCCCATTCCTTCCTCGCGAAGAAGTCGAAAATTGTTTCAAGCAAGATATTCTAGTATCATCTGCCAATGAAAACTCGAAAATTAAGCAATTCACTGACTATGTATTCCAAAACTATGTGTCTTCAGATGCCGAATATCCACCTCACATCTGGGCACAGTTTTCTGCGAGCATTAATCGAACTACGAATACCTGCGACAGTTTCCATTCTAAGCTCAATAACGATTTCTACTCTGCGCATCCAAACATTTACATTTTCGTGGACGTCCTTCTCGGAATACAATGTGAAACGTACATCAAAAGTAGATCAATGGCGGTACGAAAATCCACAACCAGAGATGAAAAAATCGTGTTCATTGAACAAGCTATGGCACTATACTCCAGGAAAGAAATAACTTCGTTGCAATTTGTACGCGAGCTATCTTTCAAATTTTTACCTCCAAAACTTTAAATATTTAGGTACTTATTTTATTTTATCTGTATTACGTACATTCATATTTTATACCTGCTAAAAAATTTCAACTTTTAATTTTTGGGAGATGATTCAGCCAACCTCCTCGTGGTATCTCCTGGTTAACGCTAACAGGCTGGGAATCAATTTGAGTACTCAGAAAAAGGCTACGGGAATCAATTCGATTGTATGTGAAAAGAAGATGGGAATCAATTCAAGTACACCCAAAATGAAGTGGGAATCAATTCGAATACTTTTCAAATTTTGGGAATCAACTCAATAACTCCCTACAAAACGCTTGAAAATTCACTTTTGGGAGAAAAAAATTCAAACAAAAATTTCCCGGGGTGAACTCCCTTTTTTCTCCCCACAAATTCTCTTTATTTCTCTTTGACACCCACCCTGACAGAATCCTGCGTACGCCACTGTTTTCAGCTTCTGAAGAATGACCATTGTACACGGCACGCAAGAAAGACGGAAGTTCGACAAGATCTGTTTCGTTCGTTCAGGCCACGTGTTACTGTCTGCATAACGACTAACGGCGGCTCGACGCACTTCATTCGGCCTGAAAACGTTGTCCCGGCGCGAATCGCATACTCTGTCTGGCTTCGCGCCTCCGTGCGCCACATATAATCGACAACAAAATTTAATTAAAAGAGAACAATACTTGTTCGCGTTTGAGCTGCTTCATCTATACACTCGAATATCCAGCGTAGTTTTTGAATTCTCAGTTCTGCTCGATTCTGCTTCTGTTTGGCGTGTACTCCATGCGTAGGCCTATACCGCTGTACAGGCTGCCAATGGGCGCTGTCGCTTCATTTCCATCGCCGATTGTTAATTATTGTACGACTTCCACGACCAGAATAACCGAGTGCGATTTCATTTTCTGCGCGGCACGGAGCGAGTTTCCCGCTTTCTCGCCTACACGCGAACAATAATAACGAATTCCTGAACACGCGTGCACCAAAATCTTACCTATTACAATTAGAAAATTCTTTGCCAGCGGGTACACGAAAAAGGGGGGGGGCCGAGAAAGAAAAATATAACGAATATAAAAATACGAAAATGGCTGAATCTCGTGTTCGTTTATACGTTGTACTTCCAAGCTATACTTGTTTCCTGCAACTGAATAACTCGAGATATTTGGTAACGATAAATGGGTTTTCTCGTATTCGGCGACGAAGCTTGCGAAAAAGCTTTTCTGCTTCTTTCAGCTTTTCTACTTCTTTCAGTACTGCTTCTCACCTGCTCCCTTCTTTGGTAGATGGAGTCTCTCTGTCTCTCTCTGTAAACAGAACAAAACGAAATTAAACACGTCGTTGTACACGTGCCCGTCTTCTTTAAATATCAATCGACTTTGTATTGTCGTTTCATTTAATAAACAGTCGCCGGGGCTACGAAGCTGTATGCCTAATTTTTGCCGCCCCATGAACTAACTCGAAACTGCGTAGACGACACGAGAGCGCCGCGAAAACGCGTCCGCTCGGTGACGCTTCTTAGGAGATCAACTAGCGGAGCTTTTCGTTTGTTTTTTTTTTTGTTGAAAAAATAGGATTTGCAGCTTCTATTCTGAACTATTTCCAAATACGTCGGACGAATAGTCGCACATTACAATCGCATTGCGAGATCTTGAACCCGTCCTCCCCGCTCCCCAAGTATCAGATATATCCGACTCGGTCGGGTTCAGACAACTGGGTACTATATTTAGTTCCACAGTTTCTCTCGCCTCAACTTTGAGACACGCGTTCGTTCGGCAGCCTATCCTTCGAACGTGGGAGTTAAAAAGCGACTGGAATCACGCATATTTATTCGCCGCTTTTTTGCGACGGCTTTGGCGAAGTCAAACCCGAACGAAATCCGGGAAAATGCGATTTAATTGCAAAGAATAACAGAAAAAGAAGTTTTCCACGTGGAAATGTAAACAAAACACGCGCGAAGGGTGGACAGGGGTAAGCAGCAGAAGATACCAATGCCGCCAACTACGAGCCGTACATCTCAAATTCTTGGTGAAAAGTCTTAATAAACCTATTCAACTAAACTTTGACTGGACCACGTTATTTGTCGAGCCGAGCATCTATAATCAGGGGCTCGATCCGGTCAGCCCCTAGGGGCCACGCTGTGGACCCCGTTATTCACCATCAATCAACGGCGACGACTCTCAATAGCCCGAGAGGCTATCCGACACCACGACACCCGTTAAGAATAATTCAATTACTTTCTAACATAGATGCACAGACCTTACGAAGATAATAATCTTCCTCAGCTACTTCATCACTTCATAGAGTTATATCGTTTATGGGGCGTATTCACCTCCGTCCTCTCATCTATTTACCCCATATTTGAAATTTTGGACCATGCAATGAAGGGGGGGGGGGGTTCTAGTATTTTGTAAAGTTTAATATTAATATGGATATCCAGTTATTTGTTCCTAAGGTCGCTAAATTCGGTTTTGGTAACATTTTGGCTATATTTCCCGAACTTTGGCCCGTATCAATGGGAAGGAGGTGCAAGATAACAGTTGTGGTAACCACACAGAAAAAAATTTAAAATCATGGAAAGTGGTTGAACATGATTTCAATAAAATAAAGTTCACTTAGTACTATGAGTAGATTATTCATACATTTTTTTTTTATTTCCCATAAAACTTGCTTTTTTAAACTGCTAAATTTTAATCAGCAATAAATTCTTTTTGTAATTTCTTCCCCACCCCAATATCTCACCTGTTTTACGGATCAAAAAAATTTCAATCAAAGGAATTTATTCCTTTTTTCCCCCCTAGTTTGCTCTCAACCCGAGCCCTGGAATCCGCCCTTTCAAGCATTACTTCAGAGACGCCGGGGTGGCTGTTTGGGCTATCTAAGCCCTCTTTCCTTCTGGCCAAAAAACCGACCTAGTAAGTCGAAATATGGCAAGTTGCTACGTGGGCTCGAAACTGGAACCTCCGGATTCGGAGACCAACGCGCTATCCACTCGGCAAAAAGTTTACAAAATAATTGTTTATAAGGGATATTTTAAACATTTTCAGAATATGTTACAAAAATGGTTCAATCCCCCTTCCCTTATTGTATGGACCTGTATACACGCAGAAAAGGGGGGCCGCGACTGGCTCCCCGAGTAACGAACTGCAACTACACAGCACGAACCAGCGTCGAGGCGCGGTAACTCCCAGCTGTGGTTTGCGACAAGAGGATGAGACGGTTGGTGAAGTCGGGATGCGCTGGGTTCCAGGCACTCGCCGCAGAGTTACGGAAGGAGTAAGGGTGCTCTGGCTTCCAGGCCCTCGCTAAAGAGAGGTGCGAAAATAGCGGGAAAAGCAGGAAGGCGAAAACAGCAAGGAGAGCTTGTCGCAATACTTAGCTTGCCCGAGTTGGCTTGACTACCCTAAGTATACAAGAGCTACCAACTTCGTCCGCGAGTACCTAACGAACCACCTTCGCGGCACGAAGCTGTTTCTCGCGACACAAAAACGTTCTCTCAATAGCCGAAACGCGAGACCCGGTTTTGTGACGCAGCGCTCGACTCTGCTTCTATCAGTGGTGGAATCTTGAAGTATTTACTCGCCCGAGTAGACAAAGTACGCGCGTACGTAACAAAACAAAAACCAAAATACTTGATTAGATGCACTCTGCCAGTATGGATCAAAAGTTGGGAAAATTCAACCAATCAAAAGAGATTTCGTATTCCTCCCCTTCTTAGATAATACAAAAAAATTTGATACTTGGAAATTTTCAGTTGAATCAGTTGGTTATTTAACAATTTTTGCCCCCTCTCTCTGCCGGGAAAAACTCTTCGCTACCTTCCTGAGTAGGAAGGATGGAACGAAGTACGAGTATACTAGGGTGAAGAATGAAAGACAGAGTGAAAAACAAGAACATGAGAGAGGAAACGGGTATGAAAAAGGTAAGTTGAAGATCAAGATATTAAAACCGGATTATGCGAGACATATCACATATCAAGAAGGAACACGATAGAACAAAATGATCAGTGAGTGGGAATCTTACGATAAGAAAAGAAGGAGAGAAAGCACACGTACAAAATGGCGTGATGATATAACAAAAAGTACGGGAATAATGCGGTAGCCCAAGATCGGAAAGTATGGAAAAAAGCTGGGGGAGCCTATACCTAAAGGGTCTGAGTAGTTCGGTGTACGAAGTGTTTATCTGTATGTATTTATCAAACTGTAAAACACAAATAAAAGGCTGATATTAGTTACTATCCCACAGATTTCAGTTTTTGGAAACCATATTCAGCATTTATATTCTAATTATCTAATTGAATTTCTAAGAGTCCTAACATCTTTGTCTGAACAACACAAACATGAAGCGATAAACTGCAAATGAATCAAGACACTCCGAATGAACGCAATGTGACTTGAAGAGCAGGTGTCCAGGAGGTCTGGACCCCCCTTGCAACTTCGTCCAATAGGTGTTTTTTTCCTTCCCCCCCCCAATTTTAGCACCTCCCATCTAACTTACTTAAGCCACCTGATCTTAACCAACTCACTTTAGCCCACGGTCTAGATGAGCCGCGAAGTGGGCCAGCTAGTTATATTATAACAAGAAATATTTGAGGATGTCGGTAGACGTGCATTCGTCTCTTCCTGTCCACCGGTTCAGGTAAGCTCAGTTCATGAATGAGGACATTTCCGAGTTCTGTTTTGAAGAACGCTGTATTTCTGGCCCAAAATATCTGCATTTATTTAAAGAAGAATCAGCTTAAACAGGAACAGAAAAGGTATTCGGATGAAACTTCATCGCGCCTCCAAAAATAGAAAAAAACGATTCATTGTTGACAGCATGTGAAGTCCCCACTTATCAGTTGAGAAACGAGAGCCCCTGTCCCCGGAATCCAAACTGCTTGAATTGCTCCCGGTGTTCGAGAAAATGACAATCAAAATATTTACCGGACTGAAAACAACCCGGTTTTCTGATACTTCCCCCAAGTCATAAATAGCGCGGAAAAATTCTCATCAATATTTCGGTAGGTGTGCGTTAATTAGTTTGTGCTAGCCCCAACCCCATTTGCTGGCTTCTGCCGTCCTAAGCGTCGAAGTTGCACTCGAGGGGATGATTTTTAATTACTCGCACTTTGTGACACACATACTGGTACATGGTGCAGCACAGATGATAAATACCACTCC
Organism: Acanthococcus lagerstroemiae; assembly: GCA_031841125.1. Taxonomy (NCBI): domain Eukaryota; kingdom Metazoa; phylum Arthropoda; class Insecta; order Hemiptera; family Eriococcidae; genus Acanthococcus; species Acanthococcus lagerstroemiae. Next base: position 25,632,963 of record CM063110.1, read on the forward strand.
TGCTAATTATTTTCTCAGAGGAGGAAACATTTTCCAGCGAATTACCAATGCGGAAGGTTGTGAAAGCGCGAGTACTCAGAAAATGAGAATTTCTCTCTTTCTGTCGCCCATACCCCAGTGATGGTTGCTCCAGTGCCACATCGACACACGTACAGTCGAGCCGGAGCATCTAAATTATGTATACAATTTTCAGTTTTCGCGTCATTGTTCGATATTAAAATGCGAAAAGCGCGAATGAGAGCGACAAAATTGAATTTACTGAAAGAATGATGTTTCGAAATTTGTATAACAGCGTCGCACCGTGGGTCACGTCAAATTACCGTAGCCCAGAAAATATGCACGTCTGTTCTTCGTTGTTTTACAAAAACGTGCGCGAGTTCGCATTCAGCCGGCCAAATTTTGGGCGACAAAGTATGTACTCTAGTCCCGGTGGTCCCATCAGTAATTGATGTCATTCGTAACGTGCTGGGTCGGACTCCGGCGTGTATTATGACAATTATCACGAAAATAGTACGACGCGGAATTACCTGAGAATGCCTAAAATACGGTATCCATCGAGGTTACAAATCCAGCAACGAAGTATATCGGCAGCGTTGGAAAAATTATAATGGATGATGAATCGTGTCGCTGTATCGCGGCTGTATTATCTCCTTCTGTAACATAAACGCAAATTAATTTTATTTTCAAATCACCTTTTCTTCCCTCTTTCTCACAGTAATAGGGCTAAAGGGAGCCTTACAGAGGAAATAAACGATGATGGCAAAGACAAGAGGTATAATCGAGAATAATATGAGCTGACTGCACTAAATGAGTTCTCGAGTGGTATTTCACCGGATCATTCCACATCAAATCGCCTTACTCTCGACTTTTCCTCATTTTTTTCTTCAGTCTTTGGTAATTAGTTATTCTTTACCCAAATTCCCCAAAACTTTTTTCAATTCGATAAAATGGGTGTGCCCTCGTTTCTAAAAAGTGTTATAAGCGCCGAATCCAAGAAAAATACGCTCTGATGGGGCCAACCTTCGAGAACGGTCCTCCTAAATAGGATTTCCTCAGTCCACGGTTGGTATTTCATCGGATCATTCCATATTAAATCGTCTTACTCCTGATTTTTCCTCAGATTTATTTTTTCTTCAAATTTTAGTAATTAGTTATTCTCTACCAAAAATCCAAAAACACCTATTTTCATTCACTAACATGGACGTGCTCCCATTTCTAGAACGTGGTGCCAGAGACGGATTCGGGAAAAATACGCCCTGGGGCTAATTTTTGAAAGCGGTCCTTCATAGGAGATCCTCAGCCAACGGTTGGTATTTCAGCAGATTATTCCTATCAAATCGCCTTACTTTTGATTTTTCCTCAAATTTATTTCCAGATTTTGGTAATTAGTTATACTCTACCGAAAATCACAACAACCCTTTCCCATTTACTAACATGGGAGCGCTCCCTTTTGTCAGTACCGGATCCACGAAAAATCCACCCTGAGACCAATTTTTGAAAGCGGTCCTCCTCAAGAGGACTTCCTCTTACTTCGAACCATAATTTTTTAGGGAAAAGAGAGTACTAATAATCCAATTACATATTATTTTTATAGGAAGTAGTACGACATTCTCCTTTTTTCCCCCCATTCGTGAAGTTGAATCCCCGTAGGACAAACGGGATCACCAAGTAATAAGGACTAATTTATAGTATGGTGAAAATTTACCCTCCCCCAATGGAAGGCGGCCGTAATATTCCACTAACATTGGAATTCAAATCAAAACATGTCGAACAAAGTAACGGAACAGGGTTCGGGCCACTGATTTCGAAAATTCAATAAGGTTCTTCTATCCAAGTCGAACTTGCCCCTCACAGCTAACTTATCACCCTTCCACGGAATCAAACTGAGAAAAGTATCAGAAACGGAGTTTTGCGTCACTGATTTCAAAAATCATGAAATATTGTACATCAATTCAGGCTCCAAAATTCAAATCTGACCTCTACAACGGCTACAAGGAAATTGGGCTCGACTTGGAAACGAAATACTTGTTTTGATAACTTGTTTAATTTTTTATTCCAGGTCAGCTTTTATAACGGTTCCCCACTCAACTTGGCAACGCTTCATTTCAGTTAGATAGCTATGCATATTATCCCTCTTTTAGGTACCTACAGGTTTTGAACAGTGTGCTCACTCCATTTTCATTTTATTAGGAGTACGTTTTTTCGCTTGCCTATAAGGCAAGTTTCAATCAGTTTGCTCACTCTATTCCATTTTATCACGTTTTTTCGCTCAAATTGGTAACGCGCATTTCAGTTTAGTAGTGATGCATATCCTCCCTTTAATACAGGTTTTGAACAGTTTGCTCACTCCATTTTCGTTTTATCACTTTTCTTTTTGCTCGAATTGGCAACGCTTCATTTCAGTTTAGTAGTGACGCACATCTTTCCTTTACTTACAGTGCAAGTTTTGACCTGTTTGTTAACTCCATTCTCGTTTTATCACTTTTCCCTCCTCGAGTTGGCAATTCTTCACTTCAGTTTAGTAGTGATGCACATCTTTCCTTTACTTACAACGCAAATTTTAATCAGTTTGCTCACTCCATTCTAATTTTATCACTATTTTTTTGCTTGATTTGGCAAGGCTTCATTTCAGTTTAGTAGTGACGCACATATTTCCTTTACTTACAATGCAAGTTATAACCAGTTTGCTCACTCCATTCTCATTTTATCACGTCTTCTTACTCGAGTTGGCAACGCTTCATTTCAGTTTAGTAGTGACGCACATCTTTCCTGTACTTACAGTGCAAGTTTTGACCAGTTTGTTAACTCCATTCTCGTTTTATCACTCCCCCCCCCCTTGAGTTGGCAATGCTTCACTTCAGTTTAGTAGTGACGCACATATTTCCTTTACTTACAATGCAAGTTTTAACCAGTTTGCTCACTCCATTCTCATTTTATCACGTCTTCTTACTCGAGTTGGCAACGCTTCATTTCAGTTTAGTAGTGACGCACATCTTTCCATTACTTACAGTGCAAGTTTTGACCAGTTTGTTAACTCCATTCTCGTTTTATCACTTTCCCCCCTCGAGTTGGCAATTCTTCACTTCAGTTTAGTAGTGACGCACATCTTTCCTTTACTTACAATTCAAGTTTTAACCAGTTTGCTCACTCCATTCTAATTTTATCACTTTTTTTTGCTTGATTTGGCAACGCTTCATTTCAGTTTAGTAGTGACGCACATATTTCCTTTACTTACAATGCAAGTTTTAACTAGTTTGCTCACTCCATTCTCATTTTATCACGTCTTCTTACTCGAGTTGGCAACGCTTCATTTCAGTTTAGTAGTGACGCACATCTTTCCTGTACTTGGGTAATTCTTGAAAAATCGGCGTATTTCAGATTGACTTTCTCAAACATTTTAAATGCGTTTTCAGACCCGTTTTTTCGCACGGATCATTGATATATGTACCCCACATACCATTTATCATATAGAGCTGAATTCACTCATACATGGGTGGCGGGGAGAACGTTTTGAGAATTTTCTGTCCACGACATAGGAATTTCTATTGTCGTGATCAATAATTAGTAGAGCCACAGTTTAGGGGTTTCCATAACACCCACCTCACTGAGCTCTGTATCTGTATTCTGTATGAAAAAATGTCGCCGAGACATACCGATGCAAAGTAGAAGTAGGGCGGAAAATGCGCAATTCGAGAAATACGTGTTTAAAGTTAGAAAACAATTATGTGCGTGGTAATGTAAAAACTGTTATAGGTACTGACAATGGGAATTTTATAGTGGTATTTCATCGTTCGGACCATTTGGACTGTCCACTGTATTCTCAAAGCGGTATACACGTATACATCAGTCGTTCGTTGCTTCGCATAGGAACAACGTGTGCCCGTTCCCGGGACTTTCCTTTGGTTTAAGAAAATTTCATTTTTCGACCCTTCCCAGCACATTTCTGTCTCCAAAATAACTTGCACCTTAAGAAGAAGTCTTTTGTGCAACCGAATCGCACAAAAAAAAAATCCGTTTGACCTCGCTTCACGTTTATAGCTATTGGGATTTTACACTTAAAAGAGTTTCAAATATCGCACTATATTGCGTCTTATCAATGGTATAGGTAAAGGTGATCATGGAGATTCTTTTTATCCGTAAGCGTTAATGCGGAATGTACACATGATCACCCATTCATCTCCCCCCCCCCTCCAACACCTGCACAAGTGATTTTGCAGCGCACTTTAATGCAGGTTTAAATCCCAATCTTTCAAAAACTAAAATCGACCAAATGGGACCTTTCGATAGATCGTGACACAATTGTGAATCTGTAGCGATAATCGTAATTATCTGGGTTGACCACTAGAAAGTCAATGACCGCCTACCACATATTTTTTAGTTCACGTAAACACAATGAAATAGTCGAATTTTATGAGCCACGATTAAGAAATTCTTATGTCGTGGTCAAGTATGTACACATAGCCACGACTGAGAAAATTAAAGCAAACCACGACACGAGAAAATGATGTTTATAATTTGCGTTTAAGTGGTAGAAAATAGATTTGTACAATTTTTTAAGATTTTATTGTTTGAATACTTACTAATTCAAAATTTCTCTGCAGTTCCTGATGGAATGGGCACACTCAGCTGATAAATGGCGAGCCACGACATAATACCGGGAAACTTGTTTTAAACATCACAAATTTCACAGACTTTCTCCTCCAGACTGGTCAACACAGCCGGGATTCAAGATCTAAGACCTGGGTAGTCTTCATGTGATAAGAGAGAAGCAGTGCACCCATCTTGTCAGTGTTACTTTGAAATCGATGAGCCGGGAGAAGCAAATGAAAAATAGCCACGACATAAGAACGATAACGAAGGAACAGACGTTATGGCCTTTGTGGTGACCTCATGGGGCACTTTTCATCGCCATGCTTCATCTCAATCTGTACCCGAACACCTTCCATCACAGTTCTGATGTTTATTCCCAAAAAATAAAGTCTCAATTGTATAATCTTCTAGCCATGAAAACTCCAACTTACAGCAAGAACAGCCACGACATCGGAATTTCTGGGGTTCAAACTGACTCCATACAAATATGGGAGTGCGGGTACCTGTATCTAATGATTGGAAAAGACAGGGGTTATGACACGGTATCACTTGATTAAAAAAAAATTGCGGAAGACGTTTAGTTTTTGATATATTTACGCGTAACAGAAATATACCGATCTTTCAAGAATTACCCACTTACAGTGCAAGTTTTGACCAGTTTGCTCACTCCATTCTCGTCTTATCACTTTTTTTCCTTGAGTTGGCAACGCTTCATTTCAGTTTAGTAGTGACGCACATCTGTCCTTCAATTACAGTGCAAGTTTTGACCTGTTTGCTCACTCTATTCGCATTTTATCATGTTTTTTTTTTTTTTTGCTTGATTTGGCAACGCTACGTTTTAATCTAGTAGTGACACACATCTTTCCTCTACTTACAGTGCAAATTTTGACCAGTTTGCGCATTCCATTCTCATTTATCACTTTTTACCTCGAGTTGGCAACGCTTCATTTCAGTTTAGTAGTGACGCACATCTGTCCTTCAATTACAGTGCAAGTTTTGACCTGTTTGCTCACTCTATTCGCATTTTATCATGTTTTTTTTTTTTTTTGCTTGATTTGGCAACGCTACGTTTTAATCTAGTAGTGACACACATCTTTCCTCTACTTACAGTGCAAATTTTGACCAGTTTGCGCATTCCATTCTCATTTATCACTTTTCCCCTCGAGTTGGTAACACTTCATTTCAGTTTAGTAGTGACGCACATCTTTCCTTTACTTACAGTGCAAGTTTTGACCAGTTTGTTAACTCCATTCTCGTTTTATCACTTTTCCCCCCTCGAGTTGGCAATTCTTCACTTCAGTTTAGTAGTGACGCACATCTTTCCTTTACTTACAATGCAAGTTTTGACCAATTTGCTCACTCCATTCTAATGTTATCACGTTTTTTTTTGTGTCTTGATTTGGCAATGCTTCATTTCAGTCTAGTAGTGACGTACATCTTTCCTTTAGTTACAATGCAAGTTTTGACCAGTTTGCTCACTCCATTCTTATTTTATCACTTTTTTTGGCTCAATTTAGCAACGCTTCATTTCAGTTTACTAGTGACGCACATCTTTCCATAACGTACAGTGCATGTTTAGACCAGTTTGCTCACTCCATTCGCATTTTATCACATCTTCTTGCTCGAGTTGGCAATCTTTCCTCTACTTACAGTGTTAGTTTTGACCAGTTTTCTCATTCCATTCTCATTTTATCACTTTTTTCTCTCGAGTTGGCTACGCTTCATTTCAGTTTAGTAGTGACGCCCATCTTTCCTTAAAGACAATGCAAGTTTTGACCAGTCTGCTCACTCCATTCTCATTTTATCACGTCTTCTTACTCGAGTTGGCAACGCTTCATTTCACTTTTGTAGTGACGCACATCTTTCCATTACTTACAGTGCTAGTTCTGACCAGTTTGCTCACTCCGTTCTCATTTTCTCACGTTTTTTTCGCTCGCTCAATTTATTAACGCTTCTTTTCCGTTTATTAGTGACGCACAGCTTTCCTCTACCTACAGTGCACGTTTTGAACAGTTTGCTCACTCCATTCTCATTTTATCACGTTTTTTCGCTCAATTTGGCAACACTTCTTTTCAGTTTAGCAGTGACGCACATCCTTCCTTTACTTACTGTGCAAATTTTGAACAGTCAGCTCACTCCTTTCTCATTTTATCACTTTTTTTTTTGCTCAATTGGACACCGCTTCATTTCAGTTTAGTAGTGACTCACATCCTTCCTTTACTTACAGTGCAAATTTTGACCAGTTTGCTGACTACATTCTCATTTTATCACGTCTTCTTGCTTGAGTTGGCAACGCTTCATTTCAGTTTAGTAGTGACGTAAATCTTTCTATTACTTACAGTGCAAGTTTTGACAGTTTGCTCACTCCATTCTCATTATATTACATTTTTTCGCTCAATGTGGCAACGCATCATTTCAGTTTACTAGTAGCACCCATCTTTCCTCTACCTACGGTGCAAGTTTTGACCAGTTTGCTCACTTCAATCTCATTTTAGCACGGCTTCTTGCTCGATTTGGCAACACTTAATTTCAGTTTAGTAGCGACACACATCTTTCCTTTAGTTACAGTGCAAGTGCGGACCATTTTCCTCGCGCATACTCTCTTTTTTCCATATAGCTATGCATAGCCTACATTACGAGTATGGAATGTGAAATATCAAACCACATTAAGCGATCACATTTTGCATCCAACTTAATGAAAACGTCACAAATACTTACATTTCATAATAAGAAATTGAAACAGGCATATGAAGACAATGCTCTAATGAAAGAATGAGATTTTCGTTGTCATAAGGCCTTTTTAGAGGGCTGGTAAATTGTCGAAGAGTCCCACTCTCATGCATTTTGTCATATACCGATCCCTGTGACTGGATTTTTGGTTTAAAAAAATCGATTCCGGTGGTTCTTCAGCCTTATATTCGCCAGGCTTAAGTCTGTGACTTTTTTCTTTTCCAAAAATTAAAATTTACCCTCAGAGGTCGACATTTTCAAAATTGGCAGAATATTCAAAGCTCTGTAACGGAGCAGCTGAAAAGCATTTCGTATCAAGACTTCCTAAACCTTTTTAAAGAGTGAGAGAAGCATCTCCGTCGGGACATAGCTGCACGAAGGGCCTAATTCGAAGAGGGTAAGCTTAATTTACAGTTTAATTCAATTAAAATAAATAAATAAATAAAAGTCCTCAGATGTACGGGGACATCCGACAGTCGCACTGCGTGAGTTGCTATATCAATCGATAGGTTAGGTGTGTATCTGTGTATCTTTGTTTCCTAATTTGCTCTCCACCCGAGTCCTGGAATCCGCCCTTTCGAGCATTACTTCAGAGACGTCATGGAGGCTGTCAGGGCTGTCTTAGCCCTCTTCCCTTCTGGCCGAAAAACCGGCCTAGGTCGAACATTCTGGCGAGTTGCTATGTGGGCTCGAACCCGGGACCTCCGGATTCTGAGACCAACGCGCTATCCACTCGGCCAACCAAACTGAATGTTATCTGATAGAAAACTGTTAACGAAGATGTGGAGGGTAGAGCGATGTCACTTCCGTTGCATGTTTTCGCGTTCGCGTTCGTTTCCCCTTTTCTACGTTAACTACTCATTCTCAACTTACGCAAAGAAGCTTAATTGCTTCAAATATTTTCCAGACTACCTATTTTCAATATTTTTTACATAGACCTCTTACATTGCAGTTAGTAGAATGTTGATGAACAAAGATACGCACCATGAGAAACGAAGACGTACGTGGTATCTGGTTCGGCGTTCGACGAACGACAGGTATAATTGCCGGAGTCTTTCGGCGTTGCGTTATTGATAACCAGACGGCTGTGCGTCCGTAAGCCCGGTTCGGTTGTGACGGTAACACCGCCGCGACTCGTCTCGTAATTCATCATTTTATCGTTATGGTACCATAAAACATACTGAGGTGGAATTGGACTCTGAAACCCAACAAGTCGTTCGCATTAATAAAATACGTCGCGTCGAGGGTACGGCGGTTTGGCGGTTCTAAATGGCACGTCTTGCGGCGATAAATGCAATTCGCGAGATTTCGTATTATAAATATACGTGCGCAAAATGTCGTCACCGTTTGCGGCAAATTTACCTACGCGGTAGTATGTTACACGTTTTACGTATACAGGGTGTCCAGGGAATTTCCCCCTTTTGAATATCTTCGGAACAAAGTGTCGGATCGATGCGCAGTAAAAGAGGTTCTTTGTTGGTTAAGATCCGGCCGGCATATTTTGTCGTGAAAATCTTCCACTGAGGGGGCTGGGACGAATATTAAATAGAAACACATCGAAAGAAGGAGCCTCGCTGCTTGAGGAGGCAATCGGTATTTTTATACGAAAATTAATAAATGTTTATCGACGATCTGTTGTGTTATCAGTAAAAACTCGGTCCTCATTAGCTCATTTTATTCCTAGTGTGCTCAACATGCACGAACTAGATTCAGGATTTATAGAAATATTAACATTCCACCTATAATAAAGACAATGGAGGAATTTTATTTCGGGATCAGAAAAACTGGCCGATGAAAAGGTGGTGAGAAAATTAACCGTCGTAAAATGAAGAATAGATGTTCACAAGATGTAGCGCGCAGACATTCACATGCGATAACGCACAAAGTAATCTCGGTACAGGTCTTGTCATGTACAGAGGGAACCCTTAAATCCTGCAGTAGACGTTCTTGTTCCATCGTCTTTCTCTAGCATTTCTTAACGTGTAGCAGTACATTTCTGCCAAGTCTTTGTTGTGAACTGCGAGTGCTCGAAAATGTGTCTTTCGATTTTGAGTTTTCTGAAAAAAGCAAATTAAAGCTCACTTATGAAGAGTGTACGCGAAACAGCAGTGAATACAAGAGATGAACCACAGAATATCCTCAGACAGTCACTGTCATCAGTTTCCCAGTCTGCTATCAGTCGCCTACCCACACTCGAAAATATGAAGGTGAAAAGGTTGATAAATTGTCGGCGTAGAGTTGTTCGCAATACCAAGCATGTCAAAGCACTGTGTAAATATAATTTTCATTTTTGAACGGTCAATTTTCTAACGAGGTGCCCAATTTTCCGACGGTCAATTTTTTTGCGGTCAGTTTGCTGCGGTCAATTTTCATGAACCCTTTTATTTCTGATCAGATACCGTCCAACAACGTGACACACATACTCATCAACATCATCAGTAGTATCAAAATACATTAACGGGCATGCATCAGTTTGCAGAAAGTTCACAGCAGTCCATATTTTCAACATAAATCTGTACTTCAGCACTGAATTGAGCGTTCGAAATAAACATACAAATTTACTACACTTGATGAATAACTGCAGGTCCTTAGAATGAAAGAAATTACTTAAGAGCTGGCACTATCACTCTATCAACAACACGAACGCACTCTGCAGCCAATTGAATGAAACAATACTGAAGACTGTTAGAAGGAAAATATGAAGAAAAGTGATTGCAAAGGCCTCGTTGCCGACCTCAAAAAGTATCAAATATTAAATCACTGATTACGATTTTCGATCCGATCCTAATTTGGGCCCAAATTCCACTTTTTATCCTTTTGAAAGGCCAAGTTGAATTTGCTGAAAACATTGAACAAGGTATTGGCGTAAGTTTCTTGAAGCGTTGATTTCGAAAATTCAGCCAGATTATCGATCAGATCCCGACTCACGCCACGAGTTCTCCTTTTTCTCTTTCCGAGGGGCCAAGCTGATTTTGCTGACAAAATTAAACGCAGTATCGAAATCGGGGTATCTTGAAACGCTGATTTCGAAAATCCAGTCCGGTTTTCGAACCGACGCCGATTTGAGCCCCAAATTTGTATTTTTCTCCTTTTGAAGGAACAAGTTGATTTTGTTGAAAAAATTGAACAAGTATCGGAATAGGGATATTTTGGATAACTTATTTCGAAAATTCAGTAGGTTTCCGATCCGACTCCGATTGGAGAATCAAATTCGCCTTTTCTCTTCATCTACAGGACCCTATTCACCTTGCCAAAACAGTTGAACATAGGCATTTTTTGGGTTGCTAATTTCGAAAATTCAATCAAAGTTTCAATCAAATCCTGATTCGGGTCTGAAATTTGAAGTTAGTCCCTCATAAGGGGCCTTATAACATTACCGAATGAGGAAATATTAAAGGAATTCGTTCTTTTCCTTGAAGAATGTGAGGAGAAATTTTTCTTCTCTTTTACGGACTGGGAAGAACTTCGTACCATTCTTCAGAAGGAAACCCGTGTTCATTTCCCTGAAGAAAAGAAAAGGAACATTATCCCTTCTCTTTTGTGAATAAGAAGAACTTCGCTCCCGGCTTTGAGCAATGAGAGACCGTTGCCCTTCTACGCGGAGAGCGAATAAACTTTTCTATTTCTTCTGCTCAGCAAAAAGAAGTTCATTTCCTTCCCTGAGGATAGAAAAAAATAATAATAAAAATACGTAATGCATTCCTTCCCTCGAAAAAGAAAGAAGGACCACCTTCCTTTTCTTGAATGAAAATATCTGTCAAGTTTTTTGGTCACTGATTGTGATTACGGCATTGGAATTTCAATCCGACCTCAGTTCATTCCTTCCCTGAGAATACAGAAAAAATATAAAAATGAGGATTTCGCTCCTTTCCTCGAAAAAGGAAGAAGGATCTCTTCTTTTTCCTGAACGAGAATATCTGTCCAAGTTTTTTAGTCGCTGATTTCGATAATTGCATCAGAATTTCAATCCGATCTCATCCGCTGTCCTCAATAGCCCCCAAATTGAAAAAATGAAAAAAATTAACCTGGGTTGAAAGTGTGATAAAGATACGAGGTCCATTTTCGATCTGACCCCCATCAAGAGACCGCAAGTGGCCCCTTCTTTTTTTTTCTCCACGAAAGGGAAATATGACTCATTTTAAAAATTTATCTTTCTACATTATCAGAAAAGGAAATGAATTTCCCGACACTGAGCCAAAGAAATGGACCATTTCGTCCTCTTTCCTCAAAAAATGAAAAAAGGTCTCTCATTTCTCAGAGTAAAGAGTGAAATTCTGAGGCACGTCCCGAAGGGTTTTTCCTAGGGGGGGGGGCACAAATTGTAAAAGTCCCAACTGACTCAACTAAAAATTTCCAAATATCAAAAAAAGAAAAAAAAACCTTTGACTTATTCCGAACTTCTCAACTCAATTCCCAAGTACCAAAGAAAAAAAACCACTTTTGATTTGTTGGATTTTCCTAACTCCGCCTGACTGAAATGGTAAATTTTCCCAATTGCTGAGTGGAAAATTCCTACAGGGGGTAAGTTGCCTCCATACCTCCTATCGGTATGTCCTGGAAATTCTTCTTATTGACAAAAGAGAAGGGTAATTTTCTTTTTCTCTTTCGAAGAAATGAAAACGGGGTTTTCCCATTTGTGCAGCAAAATCAACTAGATGACCCTTCCAAAAGAGGAAAAAAATATCAAATCTGGGGGGCCAAATCGGAGTCGGATCGAAAATCTAATTCGATATGAGTAATCAGTAGCCTACAATACCCCTTTATTCTGATACCTTGTTCAATTTTTTCAGAAAAATCAATTTGGCCCCTCAGAAATAGAAAAATTCTAATTTGGGGGCCCAAGCCGGAATTGGATCAGAAATTTGATGCTATTGTAGCGCGCTTGGAGCTACGAGTTAACACTATTAAAAAAAAAAAAAAAAGAAGTTCCAGTTGGCGTGTTCGCAAGTATATCTATACTATTTCGCGAGCGGAGAAATGTATCGGAGAATAGCGAGAGCGAGAGTGCAAAAGTGAATGAAAGTCGATGGATTCTCAGGTATCGGGTCACTGCCTAGCCGGGCAACAAGGTTTAAAAAAATACAAGGGTGGAAGAAGAGCGTGAGGAAAAGAAAAGAAAGAAAATGATTCGGTCGAGGGATGCACAGGTATTCAAACATTAGCTTGGCAAAAACCTATACATATACAAGGAAACAGGTTAATCAGGTTAATCGCGATGGAGAACATCGCACAATAATCGCAATCAGAGATCCAAGGTATTCCCAGTTTGATCTTTTTTTAATTTTTCAGCAAAATTAACTTGGCCACTCAGAAGGAGAAAAAATCGAATTTGGAGTCTAGACCGAAGTTGGGTCGAAAATCTGATAAGATGGGGATTCGTAATCAGTGACTCAAAACACTCCTATTTTGATACTTTGCTCGATATGTTTCCATTCAGGATTCTAAAGTTAGAGGCACGCTACGGCGCCCCTCATTAAGGGGAAAATTTTCTTCACGACAAAAGATGCCTGCCCTTACCAAATGAAATACCTCTTAAGCTGCGTATTAATTCGACACCTTGTTCCAAGGATACTCAAAGGGTGAAAATTCACGAAGCGCCTGGGACATTCTTTGAAATACATAAGCTGTCGCTAAGTAACTGAGACTAAAATTTGTACGGCCCACCTAGACTACCTATCGGCGTTTCAACGCAGTAGAGGAATAATTTGGTTCATTAGCTATCGATTGAGACCACGCCGAGCTCATTTGATTGAAAACTCGCTGTTCCAGACCAATTTGAAAGAAACCATATGCGTTGACCCCTCCAGGTTTTTTGAAGATTTTTTTAAAGAAGGAAAAAAAGCATACGATTACAAAATTTTTTATTAATCATAATCTTCATTAAGTACACGAATATCTTTTTTTAAATAAGCGCCATTCATGGCTATACAGGCGCCCATTCATTCTTACCATTTATCGAAGGTTTTCGCGTATTCCGCCGCCGGTAACGAGGAAAAAAACATCTGCGCCACGGTGATGAGTGATGACTTCTTGATTCGTGTTGAATTGACGCCCGCATAAGGCTGCCTTCATGTGAGGAGGTAACCAAAAGTGGCAGGGGCCGATGTCAGGACTAGACGAGGGGTGGGGGTGAATTGTGATTTTTTTAGAAGTCATTACCGCGGCGCAGATGTTTTTCTTTTCGTTACCGGCGGCGGAATACGCGAAAACCTTCGATAAAGGGCAAGAATGAACGCCTGTATAGCCATATGAATGGCGCTTATTTTGAAAAAGATATTCGTATACTTAATGAAGATGATGATTAATAAAAAATTTTGTAATTGTATGCTTTTTTTCCTTCTTTAGAAAACCTGGAGGGGTCAACGCATACAGTTTTTTTCAAATTGGTCAGGAACAGCGAGTTTTCAATCAGATGAGCTCAGCGTGTTCTCAATCGATAGCTAATGAACAAAATTATTCCACTACTACGTTGAAACGCCGATAGGTAGCGTTGGTGGGCCGTACAAATTTTAGTCTCAGTTACTTAGCGACAACCTATGCACAAACGAGCAAGTTATTTATTTCCTCCACTAGAAATGCGCCAAGGTAGGCAGGGATGAAAACTCGTAGGTGAATACAAGCTATGTTTCGAAAGTATTTTGTGTTTCCATTCGACGTCGAACCCCCTCACTGGGATCGCTGATGAAGTCAACTGTAACAAAAGCATTAGCACTAATAAATACGCATAGGATGTTTCACTAGAGTTGATCTTTCCTCTCCTTATTTTTTGATTGCGAAGGCAGATCTTCACGGAATGAAAGTAGATCTAAGTGATAAGGTCCGGGTTTCTTTTCAAGCAAAACATTTTCTCTCTCTGAAATAGGATACTCAAATGTAGCATCAACTTTGGAATAGTATATGAAAGAATACCGAATATAATAAAAATAGATATTTCGTGGGTCGTCGATTTCCAAAATCGCATCAGCATTTTTATCCAGCTCTCATGTGGGCTCAAAATCCCAGTTTCAGACTCAAAAAGGGGCAACATCCAATTGACGGGCAGAATTGAACGACGTATCGGAGTAGATTATTTTTGAGTCGCTGATTCCGAAAATCGCATCAGATTTTTGATCTGGTCCTCATTTGAGTCTAAAATACAAATTTCAAGTTCACCAAGAGTGAAAATTAAATGGGCATGAATGGAATAAAGTTATTGTCGGTATTTTCAGGTCGCTGAATTCGAATATTGCGTTAAATTTCTGATCCGGTCTCCGTCTGGCCGGAAAAATCTAAATTTCGAACCTAAAAGAAGGGTCAAAATTAATTTAGCTAGATTAATTGAATAAAAATTATCGATGTCTGTTTAGAGTGTCGGCCATTTCGAATATTGCATCAGATTTTTGCTCCGATCCCCGATCTTTGCCTCAGTTCCTTTATTTTCCACGATCAAATGGGCAAAATTGACTTGGATTGAGAAAGTGAATAACGTATCAAAATTGTTTTTCTGGAGTCTCTGATTTCAAATATTGCTTCATTTGGTATTCAAAAATCGAGGCATGTATCGAAATAGAGGTACTTTTGTTCATCTATTATGTAGATCCGATACGGACGTCAATGTAAACTTTGTCCAAATAGCTAAATTCAAGTTTTTCCACGCAGTTGAGCAAAATATCGAAACCGGTTCTGCTTAAATCGTTTATTTGAAATAATCTGATCAAATTTTTCATCGAAAATTTGTCTGGGGTCCAAATTTGATACGTTACCCTGAAAAGGGGGGAAACTGACTCCGGCTGGAAAAGGTGAATAATATGTTGAGACAGTGGCGTAGCCAAGGGGAGGGGATTGGGAGGATGAATCCCCCTTGAGATGAAAATTTTTTAATATGCTGGCAGTATCACAGTGAATGCGCGAAATGAAATTTAAATCCAGATACATAACTGAAGTTAAAACGCACAACATACTGATACGTCAATGTAAAAACATACAGTTCATGTTAGGTGTACCCCTGATACCCCCCCCCTCCCAAAAAAATTGCTGATCCCCCTCCTTGGGAAAATCCTGGCTACGCCACTGTGTCGAGATAGGTCTTGGGGTGGACCGTATCACTTTTGAAGATCCGTTTTCGGGACGTGGAAATCTGGTTTCGTGATGAACAAAAAATAAAAAATAAATAAATAAAAACCAGGGGACCAATTAGTGAAAACACTTTGTACGAACATTCAATACGACGTGAAATTGATTTCTGCCCTACACGCGGTTACCCGGAAAGCAAAAGGTCATTTTAGTTTTACAAACATTTTAACGCACATTTTCTTTCGGAGACCTTTGTTAATTGCAACGAGTGGGGCGAAAAATTGTTGCCAATCAATATTTATCATCGGAAAACTGTCATTTTCAAGATTTCCGAAATATGTGTAGCAAATCATCGCTTCTAAGTAACTCAAGAAAAAAATCCAGCGACCATAGTCCAGGAGAATTAGCTAAAAAAGAGGTGTTTGATGGAATTAATTGCAGCACAGCTGAAACTTGGTACGATTGTTTAGTACCCTCTTCGGAAAAGCCCCGTGATTTCCCCCTTTCTCCCCCGGTGTGAGCATCACCCTTCAGAGTCCAAAAAGTGCCCCCAGAAACAGTTTTTGGCTTGTATCTAGCTTAAAATTGAGTTATAGGTAAAAATAGCCCTCACCAAAATTAAAGAGCGTAAAATTTTCTACAAAAATGATATCTATGTTTTTTTTTTTCGCGAATGCCATGCCAACCAATATAATCAGCGTTCAAGATCACACGAGCATGTAAATATGGAGTAACCTACAACGTACGCGGTATACGAACGCTGAATAATCGCAAAAACACATGACTGGATGCATAGAATGTTGCATGATAGAATTTCAATTTATTATCTTTATTATTATAACAATTCATCTTCATCCGAATCAACATGTATACAATTTTCTGCGTTCAAACTCGACCCTCGTTAGCCCTGTCTCAACCCGGTATGTTTCCCCTCCAGCAGCCAATCAGAGCGCTCCATTCGAGGGGAGCCATCAGGTTAGCCAATCACAGCGCTTCATTTACGTGTAGCTCTTTCATTACCCGAGCTATACACCGGCGTTGAGACACCCGTGCTATACCCTTATATATGCCCTTTGTAGACCCGTCGTATAGCGCCTCTGTGTACCCTTTATGTATGCCCTTTGTAGACTCATCGTATAGCCCCCGTTTCCCCTTGCATGGATCCCCTTTGCAGACCCGTCGCATAGCCCTTCCATATCCCCTTCATGAATCCCCTCCGTAAACCCGGGTAGATCCCCTCTTGTAATTCAGATACATATGGGAAGGGATGATCGGCTCTCAGCCAGTTTAAAAAAGTTTGAACATCCCTTCTATCATACTGCACTCGTGATTCCCTCAATTCTTTATGCTGAGCACTCGTTTCTGGTTGACAGTTTGTGAACTTTTCCAAACCTTGGTAAAGATGAAGCATATGCCAGGGGCGCTAACAATCCACTGTTGCAAAACGCTAGAGGTAACACAGCGTCGATCAGTCAGTCCGCCTGCACTCCTCATAATTCGCATGAGTGTTTGAGAGTTGCTCTCTAGCGGCCTAATGAAATGCGGCGCGCTGATTGGTGTATTTGGACGAAAAGATGATCAGGGACAAAAATGTTCTGCAAAAAAACTCTAGTTGGGCTCATCTGAAAGGAAATGATAAGGGCTGACACTTTAGTTCACTTCAATACTGAAAATACTAAAGCTCATGTTTTTGTGGTAAAAATACCCTGATCATCTTCTCATCCACTACACTAGCGCACCTACAGAAGTGTCCCAACGCCAATAGTCATGTCGCTCCATATCTATTGTCTGTCTTCAATCCGGTTTCTAAAACAAGCTGGTAGTTCAGGGATTTAAAATTACAGCGTTCAACGATTCTTGCATGTTAGAGTGACGGGTTCGGCGTTCGTATACCGCGTATGTTGTAGAATGTAGGTTATTCCATATTTACATGCTCGTGTGATCTTGAACGACAATTATCTTGGTTGGTACGGGATTCACCAAGAAAAAAAAAAAAAAAAAAACATAGATATCATTTTTGTAGAGAATTCTACGCTCTTTCATTTTGGCAAGGAATATTTTGACCTATAACTCAATTTTAAGCCAGATACAAGCCAACGATTGTTTCCGAGGGCACTTTATGGACTCTGGGGGTGATGCTCACACCGGGGGAGGTAAGGGGGAATTATGGGGCTCTTCCGAAGAGGGTACTAAACAATCGTACCAAGTTTCAGCTGTGCTGCAATTAATTCCATCAAAAATGCTAATTCCCGTGGACTACCAGCACACCTTGAATGTTGAGCACATCGGAGGACATTGTTTAGTGATGTCTTAAAACACCACTTTCTCACATTTTTCCAATTACGAGGTTTGCTGTATATGCCCCCACCCTCAACTTCGCAACAAATGAATTAAAAAGCCTGAAAGTTGAATCGATGTGACGGTTGCTAGGTAGAGAAGTGCCTTCCAATCTTCGCAAGGACTGACAAGTTTCATAAGTTGCCTATTCGATTCGCCGTAAATAGACACGGATTCGAGCTCACTATTTGACGCTCAAAAGGCGGCTATACACTTAGCGTGAAAACAGACGATACGCGAGAAAAATCAGGCGAAACACGAGAAGCGAAAAGTGTATAGATGTTGTTCTCGTGATCCATCTCGTCAGCTTTAAGTTCGTGTTTTGCGTTTCGTGTTCTCGCCAAGTGGTCGGCATTTTGACGAAATGTCAAAGAGTTTTCGTACTATACTGTGTCTAGACAAACATGACGGCTATACACTTATCGTAACATGCATGCGTCGATCTGGCGAATTTTTCAGTTCATCTGCATTTCAGTCGACAGTCGGTTTTTAATTACTGAAGAGGCTTGGCTCAATTTTTCTCGCTGATTTCGAATTCGTTGTCCAAATTTGGCGCTGACCCTCCTTTGGGCAAAATTCACTTTTGCGACTTATGATTCCTTTTCACAGAGCGCCTAACATTATTTAGTATATATACTTTTCCATGCCCACTTTGGGTAAGAACAAGCGCCAACATGGTATGTCGACTGAACCAGTTTCGAAATTCGGATTATTTTTTAAACCTAAATATTTATTTATTTTTTATTTATTTGATATTAATTTCTCTTCCTACGGCCAAAACTAACCAGATTAGGCGGGAACAAAGTACAGTGTATTACAGTTTTTTCGCTAGATATTAATTGGAGAAAACGAAAAAAAAATTGTAAAAAATAATTAAAACAAAAACAAAAACTGTGACACATTTTCAGGGTGTCTAACGGTCATTTAAGTCATTCAAAGTCATTTATTTCGAAGGAAGGTCATTTAAGTCATGAAGGTCATTTATTTTCAATCATGGTCATTTAAAAATTTAAAAATCAGCAAATTACGACTTGAAAGAGCTATGGCGTATATTCCAGAAGTTTTAAAAAATCTTCACGTATCACAGAATTCTGAGTCAAATGAGCAATACTTAATCCCGTACATTTCGTATATTTTGGCATTTACTGCATATTTTGCATCAATTCTGCTTAATTTTCAATATTTTTTCCAAAGAGTGATCTTTCTAGTTTTTAACTCCAAAATAATACTGAAAATAATTCCCGACTCAAAAAAAAATAAAAATAAAAAAACGCTGTCGCAGCAGCGACAGCAGTACCGACTTTTCAAATTTAGTATCTTACATAAAAAAAATCCTGAAAAATAAAAGAAAAACTCCAAATCAGCAAAATAATAATATAATAATAATAATAATAATAATAATAATAATAATAATAATAATAATAATAATAATAATAGAAAAAAGGAGGCGACGACTAGGAAAAATGAAAGCTGTATGCAAAAAATTCAACAGAATAGAAACAGAAGAAAAACCGAAGAAAATAACTAAGAGGAACTTTTAACCATAAAAACAACCATAACAGAGATCTCGAAAAATAAAACAAAAACTCAACAAAACAGCAAAAATGGGATAACGTTAAAGGAAAACAAGCGACGCACTTCAAAACAAACACAAATAGTTCAAATACACACAGCACGAATTTAGACGCGTGGTAGTTCAAATGCAGGCAACACGAATTTACATGGACAGAGTTCAAATAAAAGAACTGATACCAGTAACTGCTTATCTTGCTAACAATAGCAGTACCGACGACAAACAACTATTGTTGGGAATGAATCTGAATAAACGCATTATATCGAAAGGTCGATATCTCGACATTTTCGACACGTAGAAAAATTGACCACATTTTTAACACTAAATCCCAATTTTCTACCCCGGTTATCTCCCTCCCCTTTGGGGTGCTGCGAAAAATGATAATAACTAAAAATATGTAAAATGAAATTTTCTTCAAATGAGTTCCAGTATATTTTTTCGTCCCCAAGCTGAGATGATGAGAAATAATCGAAAGAAAAGTTTGACCCTCTCCCCCACAGCCCCCTTTCGGCGAATCCTCACCAAAATTTCACATGCACAACTTCAAGTGCTGTTCTATAACATATCTGATTTTCATAAAATTCGATCTTACACTCTTCGAGCTATTCCAGTTTCAAAATTTTGTACATATACCTATATATATATATAAGGATACCTGAAATAGAATGAATGATATTTTCGAACTCCTCACACCTCAAAACGTAAAGAAAATTCACTCTGACCTCAAACCCCCACCCTATGAACAAAAACAATACCTCCTTTCGAATTCTTCGAAAAGTCGGTAAAAATAGAAAGGCGTAATAATTAATGAATCAGGAGAAAAGATTTTAGAAAAATATGTTGTTTTGTATCTGAAATGCCCTGTCTCTTACCCGCATCACATTTATCAATCATTTATTATTCATTCATCTATTATTCAATATTACTGTCCCCTCCTACAGTAAAAACTGACCAGATTAGGAGAGGACAATGTACAGTGTATTGCAATTTTTCCACTAATAATTGAAGAATGGGGGGGGGGTAATGGGAAATAATTTGCCTGGAGGGCTGAAGGGAGGGGTACCCTGAAAATACTGGAAGCAAATGGAAAATATAGGGGAAGAAGAAAATGACAACGAAGAGGAGCGTTAGAGTGTAGGGAAAGGAAGAGAAGGAGGAAGTCATTGATACCAAGCTGGCTCAGAGGCCGATAAATGCTTCTGGATGACGTCACTAAATGATTTACGATTCATAAAGCAAATATCCACCCTTGAATTTGCTCTAGTTACCTCACTGTAAAGACAGAGTATGCCGCAGAAGCCGGAGTTACATCCAGAGAGCATTGTCCCTGCTATTAACTTGGGATTCGGAAATTTATAGCACGTAAAAGTGCACTATCCTTGACTCTTCCATTAATAATGTCCCATTCGGGCTGTGCATCCGTCAGAGCGCGTCGCTATCGAGTCGAAGTGATAAGTAGCAAAAGGTGAATCTATGCATTTCTCCCATTAATGTACATATTCATTAAACTTGAAATATCTCGAAAAATAAGACGTTTTTAAAGTATTTAAAGAGAAAATAATTTTTTGAACAAAGAATTTTATTTTGATTAAAACTATTTTTATAGCTAGATTCCAAAATTTTGCTGCATGTGTCAAAAACTTCACCTTTTGGTGACTGATAAGAGTAGTCGATAAGCGCTGCCCGGCTCGAATAAGAATAACATAGCTAATAAATTTCGTCTTACAGGGTGTCTAACAAAATCGAATTTTAAATAAATGACCTTTAAATGACTTTTTCCTCCCAATTTGCTGTGAATGTGCTAAAATGCAAATGCATTATGGGTATCATTTTAAAAGAAAAAGTAAGTTGGATACACTACGATAATTTTCATCCAATTTAAAAATTAATGATCCAGAAAAGTATCTACCTAAGGAGTCCAATCTTCTTTTTAATAAGAGATGCACATAGGAAATATTGTTCCTATTATAATTTCCTGATGATTGATGATTGTGATGCGGGAAAGAGCAAAGGTATCTCACATGCAAAAGAACATATTTTTCTAAAAGCTTTTCTGCTGATTCATTAATCATCAAGTCTTTTCAATTTTTTTTTTTTTTTTTGGAGTCGGGAATTATTATTAGGTAGTATTTTTGAGTAAAGAACTAGAAAAATCACTTTTTGGAAAAAATACTGAAAAATAAACAGAATTGGTGCAAAATATGCATTAAATACTAAAATATGCGACATGTACAAAATTAAGTACTGCTTATTTGATTCAGAATTCTGTGATTCGTGAAGATCTATTGAAACTTCTGGAATATACGCCATAGATAGAAATAATATACATTCGCATAAAAATTGCAGCCCTGGTCATTATAATAGAATTTTCCCAATTCTAAATTCTTTGTTTTCTCATGCAAGATATAATTTGCTGGTTTTTAAAATTTTAAATCATCATGATTGAAAATAAATGACTTTAAATGATTTAAATGACTGTTAGACGCCCTATGGTCTATTACTTAAGCTCATCACCTCAAACCCCTGCAATAGTCCAGTATATTTCAGGTTGCATGGGTAATATACAAATCATAACATAAATATTTCAAAAGTGTTTTTTGGATTTTTTCAATTTTACCTTTATCGTCGGGATCTCAGATATTTGCGCTAAATTCCAAAAGTGATTTTATCACAGCAAAGAATAATAGTTTCTTAGCAAATATAATAATATTATGAGCTCAACATCTGTACGAAGAAAGGGGGAACAAAATCAGATAAAAGTTTAGAGGAAAAGGAGAAGAAAACAGCCTTCACACGGCTCTTCCTTCGAATTGATAAACAAGCTTCACTCTTCGACAGTCTCGCGACATGTTTCGCCGAAAAAAGTGCTTGATGTCCTATCGTATGAAGAAATTTTCAAAATTTTCGAATATCAAAAATGAAAACGAAAAAAAAACCTCCCTTTTCTCCGAAAAGTCGGTAAAATTAATGAGGGAAATGAAAACACGTCCCATGGGGTGCAGCATGGTGCGGTATCAATTAACAACTTCATAGATTTTCTTTTCGTGTGGCTTAATGCCGAAAGAATAGAATTCGAAAATTGGTTTATAGGTTTTTGAGGTCGCTGTATTCGATTTTAGGGGTAATTTTTGAATCCTATCCCTCCTGGTGCGACCAATGTGGTAACAAGAGCGTAGGACAAGCAATGGTAGACTCGGAATTCACGCTTTTAAATTATAAAGCCACCGAATGGGGTAAAAATACAGTTTTATTTATTCAAAAAGTTGCTAATAGAAAATGACGTCGTAAAAATTTCTTAATTGAAATAAGCACAGGGGCTTGAATTTGGTCCAGATTAAAAATCAAGAGCGATATTCGAAATCAGCGACACAAAACCACCCCTGTTTCGATACTTCGTGCAATTTTTCTTCGGAAAAGCTGAATTCGTATTACGACAGTGCTCTGTTAAGGGTCGGATACAAATCTGAGGCGATATTCGGAATCAGCGTCTCAGAGCTTGTTGGCTGTCCTGTCCAAAAAATTGACTTTAGAATCTCGTAAAGAATTTGGAACTTGAGGAAAATTAGAGTAACCGGAATTAGCCCCTTTCTCGTGGAGCCTGAATGGATTGGGGAGAGGGAAAATAAATATTAACATGAATTTTGGAACCCAGGTGAAAAAGCTGCAGCATATCTGACGACAAGTGATGTGAAAGTACAAAGGTGGTTAGGAGCTGGAAAATTATAACACCAGGGGAGGCGGAGGAGGCTTCACTGTAAGAGTATCGATACATATGTACAATATAAGGTCATACATTTGAAAATAATAGATTTTTTCATAACGCGATAATAATTATTATGCGGTCTTTCGATTGTTTTCAAATTTTGTGGATTAGTTATTCTTCCTCCAAAACCTCGGAAGTCTCATTCATTCACCCTTATCTACATTTGTGAAGGAGAGAGGAGCCGAAGAACAACCCGATGGCAGGATGTTTCAGAAAATGAATTCGTTGGTTTTCAAATTTTCGTTTCATTACGACTTTCTCAAAAAATTTTTACACCGGGGAGAGAAGCTAGATTGAATATTTTTTCATTTTCGCGTCTTCTCGCGCCGATTTTCAGATTCTCGCGAACAGGATGAGTTCATCTGAAAACACGAAACACGAAACAGCTGATGTTTGGAGAAGTGTATAGTGACTGGTTCGCGTTTCATCATATTTTTCGTGAAATAGTTCGTGAAAAGTCACGAAATACAAAATACGCTAAGTGTATAGCCACCTAAAGCCAAGTGGCTGAAATCTGGTGAACTAAAATACGTTGTGGAAAATTATTCGATCTCGATGCTAATTCCTCTCCACTCGCCCGTCAAAAAACGAGACATATTTTAGTAACCAGCACATAACATCTTGAGGGCTGAAAATGTTCAGGAGCTCTGGAAATGTTCTCATATAATGTATTATCTGGGGCATTGCTTCGGGTACCTCTTAGTATGCTAGCGAAGAAGCGGGTTGATCACAAATGAGACTATAGGAAGTATGGAGGTGCACAAACAAAGCACAAATTTTTGCATTCATAGGCGGAACATCTCAGTTACATCTGGCCGGGCGCCAATATTCCTGTTGATAGCAGGGGAGGGGTTGAGCACAAACTAAAATATTGAAAGCACAAAGGTGCACAAACGAAGCACAAATGATTGCACCCATTTTCGGGTCAATCGGCCAACATGAAAGCCACGTGTCCCCAGTCCCCCATGGACCTACTTTCAGTTTTTCTGATTTATCTCCGCGAGGAATGAAGCAAAAACGACGGGATTTGAAGCACAAACATGCACAAACGAATGCATGTGGTTTTGATACAAAATTCCACCAATGGAGGGGGGGGGGCTGAGGACATGGACGTCTTTTCCTGCGTCCCATCAGTACCCAACAAATTAATTAGAGCGACTGAACTGGACTACTAAGTAAGGTTACTATCCATAGGAATTCTCTTCTAATATT
This sequence comes from Acanthococcus lagerstroemiae, assembly GCA_031841125.1. Taxonomy (NCBI): domain Eukaryota; kingdom Metazoa; phylum Arthropoda; class Insecta; order Hemiptera; family Eriococcidae; genus Acanthococcus; species Acanthococcus lagerstroemiae. Next base: position 25,657,220 of record CM063110.1, read on the forward strand.
TCGAATTCGGAAAATATAAAAGGATAAACTCATGTGTTTTCATATACCTAGTAGTATAAAGAACATAATGTATTATACTAATTATTTTTGCTTTTAAAAAAACCCGTGTAGAAGACCAAACTCATTACTCAGATTGAACTACCTGCGTCGATCATTCTCCGAATATTCCCGTTTCCGTAATTTCGTAAAAAAAAAAAAAAAAAAAGTAACCGTTTTTACAAAAAGCACACGAGAAAAGGTTTTGTGCATTTTCGTCAAGCTCGGCACGCGTAGATGCGAATAAAACAGCTTCAACAATAACCACCACTTCCGTGTTTTTTTGTTTAAGCTAATTTTGACATTATATTTCGACTTTATATTTTATCATGCCTTCTACATTCAGACAAATATGCTGATATTCATGTACATTTGTACATGGATGAGCCTGAGTATGCGAGACGTATAACTGAGAACCCCCCCGAGTGAGAACTGGATGCTAATCAATGTGATACTATTTTCTAGATACAATGCGACAGGATGCTTCGCGAAACGCCTTTATACCTTTAGGTAGAGAATGGAAAGCGAAAGTATGAAAAATGACACATGTTGAAAAGTTTTATCTTTGAAAAAGCGCGAAAAATTATTAATAAGAGAAAAAAGTGCTGCGAGTGTTTTTTATTTAAATTAGAATTCGCAGTGTGCGGTCTCGGCTGTTTCAAAGTACAAAGGCTGAGCTATACATGAATGGAAAATCGGCATATTGGTCAAAATGTCCGGAAAAATTGGCTAAAAAGGTGTTAGTAGAGTAAATTTAAGCAAGAAGTTATAGACATAACACTCTGTAATTCCAAACTTAAGAACCGAGTCCAGGGATAGAGAGTGTTGGATGAACCGTCTCTATCGGATCACCGATTCATCCAATACCAGAATTTGGCTCCAAGGAGGAACAAAGAGCTATCAGGAACCCTAGGAAAACAGACTCGGGCGACTTCCAAAATTATTTGGAAAGACTGACGAGGTACAACTGGCAACGGATTCAGAACGTGGGCGACCTGGAAGCACAAGCTAGCATACTGGATGGTGCACTCAAGGACGCCTACGAGAAGAACTGCGAGCCTAAGCTAACAAAATTTACGCAAAACAATCGGGTGGACAACTACAGAGTTGGGGAAACGTAGGAAAGACACTCGAAGACGGCTGAGAGCTGCACTGAAGAATAATACACAGGCTTACTGGGAACTATATCATGAGGCCCGAACAATATATAAAAAGGCGGTCAAGCAAGCCAAAACAGAGGGATGGAGACGTTTCTGCGAATCTATAGAAAAGGTACCGGAGACGGCACGCCTGCAAAAACTTCTCAGTAAGGAAAGGAGGGTGGAAGAGAGCCGCTCGAACTTCCGACAGGTAGTTTTTGTACCACCCTAAGAGAGGCAATAAAGTACCTCATTGACACGCACTTTCCGGAAGCAAAAAAAACAACAAAAAAACAGAATAACACACAGGGCTTGGAGCCAACCGTATGCACAGCGGAACGGATGGAATCTATCCAGTCTGCCCACAGAAAGGACTAGAAACCATAGGGTCCTCAGAGCATCGTTAGCCTTAAGGCACATTCCAAAATCATAGAGGGGTGTGAGAGTGGTGTTTCTGCCTAAGCCTGGCGGAGACCCTTGCAAGGCCAAATCCTACAAGCCGATAAGTCTCTCATCATTCATGCTAAAACCCTTGCAAAGGCTGATAGACAAGCACCTAAGAGAGGTTACCTTGAAAAGGTTCCCATTACATGAGAACCAGCACGCATATAGGACAGGCAGATCAGTAGACTCATCACTGCACTCGCTAGTTACGGCAATTGAGAAAGGGATGACTGGTGGAGATTATGTCTTGGCAACATTCATGGATATACAGGGAGTGTTTGACGCGACCTCTCATGAATCAATAGAAACGGCCCCGAGGGAAAGGGAAGTGAAGAAAAGCTTAATAAACAGGGTTGTATCTATGCTAAAAGCCAGGAGCGGTTCCTGTAGGTACTGTGGAGAAGAGGAAGAACCTCGATCCATATCATATGTCAATGCCCAACAATAGCCGGGCACTGGTACTAGAGTATCCAGCACCCAGTGGAAGTTAAAGGGATAGAGCTCAGTAAAATTCTCACTTTTATCATAAAAGTGAGGCTACTGAACGGATTTTTAACATCAACTTGAGGAATAGTGCGATGGACTACAAAGTCGGAGCACTCGGTGCACACAGCGCCACCTCACACAAATGATGATGATGATGATGATGATGAAGAGTAAATGTGTACATCATCGGGCAAGTCTACCAGCGTATTGGATGTTTGGGCCAAAATCGGGCCGGAACAAAGTTCTGATGTGATATCAAAATCAGCGATCTAAGGAACTCCTAATAGTACGATATCTCATTTGGTACTTCTCCATTCAGGATTCCAAAGTGGGTGACACGTTCGAGCTCCCCCCCCCCCCCCTTCCGAAGAAAAGAAATTTTGTACCCGGAAAGAAACCAAACCTTGTACATTGAAGAACCATTTTAGCCTCGTGAAAATCCGACTTCGCGATTAAGAAAAAAAAAAGTGAAAGGGTCCAATTTGTGAAACATCCTTTATGCATTCCTCCCACATCCGGGGTCAGGTGGTCATTATAAAAGACCTTCAGTGTTAACGTACCGCCAACTTTTTCTGCCGTAGGCTTAATTTTTCTGGCCTGCGTGATCACTGCGATTTTCTTCAACCGGTTCACCAGTTTATTTGTGAAGGGTGGTGGTATTTTGTCGTTCCTAATATGAAGCCTATGAGCGATGTCTATATCCCTTGGGTCAAGCGCTACGCCTACAAGCTCCCCCGCGCTGATCGCCCCTTCAATTGGATTTTCTCCCTCCTGATGTGGGATACCATTGATCACCATAATTATTGTTTCTTCTAGTATAATTCTCAAGGTCCGTGATTCTGGGCTCCACTTTTGTCGTTCGTTCCTTCAGAACTATACTGTCCTTGTGGATTTCATCAAAGTAGAACTGCCTGTGAGTCTCGCTCTGAAGAAGTGCTCTCGAACAGCCGTCCGTTCGAGTTTATATAACCTGACCATGGCCGCTTTCACCAAGCGCGACGTATTCTGGAGGGTGTAAAACACAACCCTCCGCGTGACTAGTTGCCAGCGACGACGGTCGCGCTACGAGCCAGGTTTCTCTATGAAATTAGGGGTTCGCAAGCTACGAGAGCGTAACACTGTTTGCCCCGGGGGCGCGAATTAATGATGGATCAAGCCTCTTTTTCGTCTATGTTTTGTGTTGACAGCCGGCCACTTCTCTCTGTGTCTTTTAGCGACACCCTACCATCCTTGAAACGCTTCCACCAGGTGCAAGTGATAGTACGAGATAGAGCTTCGTTTTCAAAACCTTTTCTGAATTATTGAAAACGTTTCAGCGAAATTTTTCGCGAGTCTAACACAAAATTTTACCGCATTTCTCTGTTAATTCACACTCGTACGCGATCCCTATTGACCATTTTCACATTTAAATTCCTCAAAATTCCGCAGCGTCTCAAAATTTCTGCAAAATGAGACACTTTTTTCTCGCTACTGAAACGGAAAATAATTTCCGCAACTTCAGTCGCGAAGAAACTGAATCCGTTTCCGCAATCCTGTACGGTATTCCTACCACGCAACGTTCAGCTGCGGAATTCTATTCCTCTACTGACGCGGAAAAAATCATATTTCCGCATTATTCCGCTTCGAACAAAATCTATTTCCGCATAGTTCTGCTTCGAACAAAATCTATTTTCCGCAGCGTTCCACTACGTTTCATCAATTATATTCTGCCACATAATTATTTCTCTGGAGCGTCTGAGAGCGGACTATATTGGAAGCAGAACTGCGCAGAAAATTTTATTCAGCAGCGTTCAGGAGCGACTATTATTTCACTGCTGTACAAAGCAGAATATTCTTCAATGCATACTACGGCGACTTTCATTAATTTCTGATGCTAGTATGAAAGAAAAGAATTTTTATTTGAAAATAAACAAACAATTTATGCAAGTTTTTCAGATAAATTTCGCGTCGCATTCGCGTGCTGGGTGGCTGCATTTCTGGAATCTGAAAATTAAATTTTCAGCATGAGAGCAGATTATTGAAAAGTGAAATGTATACAGAATGAGTGGCAAGAAGTGACCTTTGTAGAAAAAAGTGACTAAATGGACGCCCTGCTAACCCCATATAGTACGGCCAAGACGTCAGGAAAAAATTTTAGCGTCTGTTGAAACAAAATTGGTCTGTTTGGGCAGCATACAGAAACTACCAAAATTGACAAAATGTACAGAAAGTGCGTTTGGGCAACTTTTCTGCACTTTCTGTAACTGCAGAGAGATTGTTCGAGCACCGACTTTCTGGAGTTTCTGTAAGTTTCTGTACTTGCAGAACTACAGTTCTGTAACTTTTTTGTGAACAGTTGGAACGGAAAAAAACTTTGGTTATTCCTTATAAAAAATTTGCTAACAATTAAATAATTTCATAAGAGAACGGTGAAGGTGATTTGCAATTGTTCAATTTTATTTTATGTGGAGATTTATCAATGAAATCCTTATAAAAAATTTGATAACAATTAAATAATTTCAAGAGAGAACGTTGAAGGTGATTTGCAATTGTTCAATTTTATTTTATGTGAAGATTTATCCATGAAAATGAACGTTGATCGGAAACTTCAACAGAAAGTGCAGAAAAAGTGTTTGAGCATACGCTAAAACGATTACACAACAGCACTACAGAAACTTACAGAAACGACCAGAGACGTTTGTACAGAACTTACAGAAAAAATCATCAAGATTAATTTCTGTACGCTGCCTGAACAGACCTAATAATCACCATATCGATTCCCTCTATGAAAATGTACACGCAGCCAAAGAAATACTCTGAACCAGGAACTTTAAGATCAGATTGATTTTCACGATGTCGAATTCGGAATTCACCCTTTCTAACGCTACTGTACGGGAAATTTCACATGAAGGGAAAAACACCCGCCCACTGACTTCAGAAACCGCAATGAGTTCAACGAAATCCTATCAACGACAAACTAAGTATTTGCGCTACCAGAGGTTCGTTCATTCAGCCACCGCCTTCATTTGTATCAGTTTCACATTATTTGATTCACGAGGTGAGATTTCTGATATTTTCGGATTTATTTCGTTTCCAAAAAGAAATATAAACACAAAGTACATAGAAACAATCTTGAGACACAGCTATTTCACAAAATTTCTTCACAACGCTCACCTGGATAACTGATAGCAATCGTCCATGAACTAGTCAATTGTACCATGTACCACATTTCAGAACTTGAGACTGGCTTCAGTTTTCTTGTTAATCAAAACTGATGCCGAAATGAGAATCTAATTTGAATTTGACAAAACGGCACGCTGCATCTTGCAGTAGGGACATCTCATTTCTGAATACCGTTGAATACGTTCATACGTTCAGAATGAACATATTCAACGGTACTGTACATTGATTAAATGCGGATACGTTAAGGAAATTTGTTGCGTGACATTCGTTAGTGCACGCTCGTCATACAAGTGCAATTTTGCCAAAATAGTCGTCAAGCAGAAAGTTCCTGCACCATGCTCGAGCCTTTGAACGTTCATATTGAAACATGAATACTGTACTTACGAGTGAACTGACGACTTGGATCGCTGAATAGTGGACAATGGGCACGTTGGAACTGCGATTACATTCGTCATAAATCTGTATTCATGCAAATACACAAATGTCAGTGCAATATGAAACTGATGTCAGATAGTACTACCAGCTACTGGTAATGTAAATACTTACCAAGTTCATCAAATAAATTGATCACTTGTTCCTCTCTTCATTAGCGAATAACCGATATTAGGAAACGACCTTGTGAAAAAATCTTCCCATGAACGACAGTAATTGCAACAATTTTAACGCTTCAATTTCATAAGTTTGCACCACATTCACTTCGATAGAACAAGATCGGAAATTGCACGAAACTTTCGTTTATCATTATTTCAAAATTCGAATAACGGCCAGCGGGACAGCGGCCGACACATCACACGACGACTTAGCCTTCGGCGACGCTAAGTGACCGGCAGCTACGCAGCCTGCAGTATTGGAAAATAGTAAAGAAAGAAAGGCATATAACGTTCCTATGTTAAGGGCCTTTCTCTAAGTTCAAAAAAATTTCTGTTTGATCTGGTCACACCGGGTTTGACATACACTTTCAATTCCGACGTTAATTTTTGTCAACATTTTCGATTTTCATAATGTCTTATTGTATCGGTCTTGGATGACTTTTTCCGTTCAGTTATCAAATATTTGATAAATTGACGACACCTCACTGCCATAAGTAAAATAAAATGAATTGGGAACGGTCGTTTGACAGTTATTTCGTTCCAATTTATACGCATTCAAATTATCGAATGGGTTAGGGGTGCTCGAGTTGGTGAAAATAGGTATTTATACTCAGGTTTTCAAATTTTTAATGTCCGCTCTTGACAGCAGGGTGCCTCGGACAAATATGTCTACTTTTAGGGACGGACTAGGGGGAAGAGGACACAGATGGAAAAGTACATGAAATGCTAGGAAAATTTTTGCTATACTGTTACCTACTATTTTTTCTGTCTGTCATCAACTTATGGGGCTGCGGAATTCTCCCCCCTATAACTGCATTATTCATACGGGGACTACATAGGGAAACCAAATCATCGCGCACTGCGCTACATTTACATTCGTACATGAAAGGTGAAACTGGTGAAACGTGGTCTGTCAAAAAATCAATTTTCCGTTATTTTTGTGGTTTTGGGTAGTTTAATATAATATCTCCTTTTTCGCAACTTCAAGGCAACCACAATGAAACTGCTCATCGGGATATTCGTCGTATTATTGGAAAGGCTCCGAAAATGCAGAGACGTACCGTTTTTCCGGGAGGCAACTTACGCGAATTATACATGGTCAATCATTTCCAGCGCTGCGTCAATAATAAAGAACGTGTACACAGAACAACGTCATTATAATGATCAGAGACCATAAAAATGATCCGAGCGTCAATAAAAATTCAAAACAATTTGAATTTTTTGAGATGGAAAGGAGGTTTAGGGAGGTTTAAAGGGAGGATTATTACTACAGATCCTTTATTGTTTATTATTGAATTTTGTGGTATCTTTAGCCTATATTAAGAAAAATTCTGTGCAGCAGATTGAATACACAGTCACAATGGAGCACTTCCAATATTGAAGTCCGCATCAGCCACTGCTTTGTATTTGCAGCTTCTAAACGCTACTGGCCAAAAAATTCTGGATCGCAGCAGTTATTATAGGATCGCAGTAGAACGTGTCGACTTTCATATTTCGCACTAATCGTTACTGCCGCGGAATGTGGAATAGTCGCGGTAGAACGCCTCAACTTTTATTCTGCGTCAGTCACTTCTGATGCGGAACAAATAAAGTCGCCGCCGAACATTTTATTCTGCGTCAGCCACTATTGATGCGGAACAGATAAAGTCGCGGCAGAACAGAAATTCCACAATGTCCGCTACTGAGGCACGTTCATTATTCGCAGCTGAACGCCTCAATATTTAAATTACGCATCAGTTGCGGCTTTATTTTAAGCTGCTGAATGCAGCGTAATTGTAAAATCCGCGCCCGCCGCGGGTTAGATAATCGCAGCGTAACGCAACGTAAGGGACAGGAATTCTGGAGACGCTGCAGATACTGCAGCGGAAAAATCAGAAAAATCGCTACGTTCTGCTCCCGAATTCTGCATCTGCCTCGAATTTTTTGCGGAAATTTGAAATTTCAGTAGATTTGGTCAATAGGGATCATAAAAGACACTTTACGAAAACACGTCGTACTTCTATGCTACATATTCAAACGATTGGAACGAAACTTCGCATATGCCCTCTTTAGACATGCTACTGCTTGTTTTCAGTATTGTTGACGAATTGGTGCCATTCGTATCGGCTACCAAAATCGAGTTCGGGAACTTCATTACCATACTGTGTAACTTTTCAATTGAATCGACTCGAAGTTTCGTCTGAAAATTCAGTTTCAATGGAAAGTATTCCGAGGTACAACACTCTCCCTTACGTTTCAATGGTTAGCCTTAGTTCAACGTAGCCTGATTCCCGCAAAATATCAACCAAATTTGATCAAGTTTTTCTTTTGTCTGAAACAATCAAAACCGTGTCTCCCTATCTTGGTTCCGACAGAATGAATTTGAATATACGCGAAAAACGGCAAAATAATTTTTTCATCGCCACTTCTTCATGCCCTTCCAAGAGTGATTATGCAACATATGTAACGTTTCTGTCGTCTGGTTGTCTATTCACCCCCTCAGGCTATGCTAAAAAGGGGACTCGTTTCGCGAAACACCCTGTATCAGATTAAGAACTCGCATTTTCATCCGGGTTCATTTTACCTCGTCGCGTGATAATATTTCTATCAATATCGGCGCTATTTTCAAGTACAAAAGCGAGGAAAAGAAAATCAATTGGACGATTACGAACACGTGATTTTTGATTTCCGTTTTTATAATCCATCTATACAAAGTGGTATTATTAAACCGATGCGTGATCGCGTTCGTTATTTCCGAAATAATAAATGTGGACTATCTCATGCACACCCGCCTCGATTGAGGGAGGAAAAAAAAAAAAATACTTCGTCGCTCATTCGAACATTATAAAAATCGCGAAGAAGCATGGCGCCCGATATTCACAGCCATTATTTAATCCATTCTCTTTTTTTCTGCTCTCGTTCACTATACATCTTTTCGTTGTGCTGTTTCGGCTTTATCACTTTCTTTTTTCATTTTTTCCCCGTTCTTATTTCTAGGTAGCTGAACTTACTTATTCCCTTAAATAAGTTTGCGAAACTCTTTTTAGCTCGCTCGATCCTTTCATTCGTTTTAATGTTTACTCCGGTAGTTCAGTTTTTTTTTTTGTATACATAGAACGTTTGGTCTTTTCTTCCGTCTTTTGACCGTGAGAGAAAGAGGACTCGCGTCTCGTCGATGTGGAACGTTTTCATTATTAATCCCTCTAATTGTGCGCTCGGAATACGGAGGAACTTCGAAGAAGTCGAAAAAAGTTGACTTGAGAAGCTCTGTTTCGTGGCTTCGGTTACAGGGAGTACGCACGGAAGTCCGGCACTTCAGCAGACAGAATACGTAATGTCTGTGGTTTATCTAGGTTTGGTTTCATTGTGCGTAATAAGTTCGTAGTAGGATAGAGAAAGTTGTGATAGGTTAAGGAAGCTCTCAGATAACCGAAGTAGTGGATGGGAAAATAATATCGTCCAAAAACGTGCGTTTCATTAGTAATCTTACATTTTCAGTATAAATGAGTCAAAGGATCAACTCAAATGATTTAAAATTTCAAGTTTTTCAGCTCGGCTACTCACTCAATGATCATACTGAGAGCATAAAAATAATTTGAACACCGAGAGACGAAGAATATTAAATTCTCGTACATTTTCTATTGCCTTTTTTCCAGAATTGCTTTTTGTATTTTTATAGCACGAGGGCTAATGAAAACACGCGATCATCGAGCCCAAAGATCATTTATTCGCTCACTACTATACAACAACTGACTATACACAGAGTTTACATTTCGCCGATTCGAATGATCATTAGGGAGAGAGAGCGAGAGTGAACAAAAGACAGGTCACGCTCTTAATCCTCTAAGCGAGGGGTGCAGGAGACGGATCGCGAGAAAGAAGCCGAGAAAGGTAGCTGAAACAGGTTCAGCGCGAAAAGGAAGATTTTGTGGAATTTCGAAAGGTCTATACATCCCTCGCTTCGGCGAAAATAATCGGCAAGCCGAGTCGCCACAGTATTCATGATTCGGACCGGGCAAACAACAACAACCGTGGGCATCCATCAGTTCTGTAACAATTTTTTCGTGCAATTCTGGTTTCTCTATATTGGAATTTTTAAATTTTTAATTAATTAATTTTTTTCAAACTTTTGAGGTTTGCTCATTTTCATTTTACATAAGATGAGTCTGTGGACTGTACTATAAGTGGGAAAGTATTTATTACGTTAAAATTTTTTATCTTTTGGAAATTAGTGGGTGCCAGAATGTAATCAATTTTGTTTTTGTGCTCGAGATTGGGAGACATCCAAGTCCATTGTCGGGATTTTCATTTTTTGAATAGAGTGTTTACAATTTGTAAGCTATTTTCCTGGCAAAACCTTAAAAGTCTATACACACTACTGTTTCTTTTATCATAGCCATAATTCGCTATATAAGCTGATTCATACCTTTATTTTATGCCTATTTGACTATCATCAAAAACAAGTTTAAATTTAATTATGACATAGTTACCAACATCAGAAGACAAAAATGGAATTGGGAGGACACATTTCCCGTTTAAAAGACAATATATGGACACACTAGCTAACGTTCAGGTGGCCACTGCATCACAAAAGAAGTGAAGGCAGACAGAAGATAAGGCGACGAGATGATTTTGACAAATTCCTCTGTAATATTTACTACGGTTTTAGGACAGTTATCCGAATCCAATTGCCCAACAGTCCATTTCCCCAACATGATATTCTCCCGAAATTTTTAATCTGAGGTCATTAACCCGTGCCGTTTTGACCTTGAAGTTATGTGTAATACTGAGATTTTACAACAAAAAAACGCGAATATCTCGGAACATATCAATTTCAGGACCGAAATGCATGTAACATAAAATGTTTTTTTTGTTACATTTCCTATAAAAAAGATCCCATACCACATTTCTCTAGAACGCATATTTATCGAGATAATCGTAAATAGTGTGTACAAGTTTCAAGGAATGTGGCTTTTGTTATTTTTTCTTTCATTATTTTATTTTATTACAACTTTGACTAACAGAGTACAATACAATTTCCCTCAAACATTCAGAACTTTGATGTAGATGAGCTATCGTCTAGTCTGCCCATTTGAGGGCATAAGCCTCTGATACGTTTTCCCAATATTTCTTATATTGAGCGTTGCTGGCCCAGTGAGGACCTACATACCCTTGTATTAGGCTTTCCTCTGTTTATTTTATTGCTTCTAGGTATCTATTGGGTGGTCAACAAGTACCATCTCTCCCGGCCCCCCTAGCTATATGGCCTGCATTTACTTGAACTTCAGTTTCTTGATCTGGTACCCAATATCTCGGATTTTGAGTTTATTTACAATTTTTTTTAAATGCTAGTGTTAGCTTTAATCTTGATTTTCAACACATTTCTCATCATTGAATGCTGAGTTGTTTTTAGCCTAAACTAGGAGGCTTCGCCCGCTGACCGCTTCGCGCCTCGTCCGACCACCACAGTCCTCAGTGTTTGGTCTAAGACTTTTGTTAATGAGTTGAGGATTGCTTTGGGCTTCTTTTGCTCCCCCTTTATCAGTGGTCCCCTATCTTCCACCATGAACCCCTTCCATCCGTTCTTCATCACGAGCCTCCTCCTTCACCACGACCCCCTCGTTCACCACGGTCACTCTCCGCCTCAACGATCACACTTCAACAGTCGGAGCCCTCCTCAGCCACGAACTTCTCCCCCACAATGATCCGCAATACCCCCCCTCCCATCGGCGAACACGTCCCTCTCCCTTGGACTTCCTCCTCACCTCTTCAATCATCGACCACCACAACCGACCCCACCACCTGGGCCTTAATCTCTTTACATTACCCTCTTCCTCGCTCCATGACCTTCTCCGTCCACAGCTTCTCCCCCACATGGCACTCTCCATTCATCCCTCTGATCATCACCTAGTCCTCCACCTAGTCTCCCCTTGATCATCTTCTTCCATCCCGAGTGCCCTTCCCCATTAGGATCACGTTCTCCCGATCACCCTCACACCACTATGGCCTTCATTTCTGTCCACGTAGCACGCCCCCACCAAGACCTCTTCACCCATCACTACGCCCTCGCCAATTGCGGCCTTAATTCCTCGCTACAGCCTTCCCCTTCCACAGCTCCTTCTCTGCGGCCTCCTTGTCCTCACTCTCTCGAATATCCCCTGGTCCTCCACTCAGGAGATCCCACCACAATCCCACCACCGTGACCACCTTTCCCCTTTAGACCCGCACCACGGCTTTCATTTCCCTTCCCGGTCCATCTTTCACACAGGACTTCCTCCTCCACCAGGACCTCTTACTCACCATTACCCGCACCACCCAGGGCCTTCATCCCCCTCCTGAGGGCACGCCCCTAATAGATCTCCTTTCCATTCTGGAGCTCCCTCCACCAGAAACCACCTCCTAGGGGTAGGTTAGCCTTAGAGAAATGAGCAATTAGTGAGGCAGGGTAGGCAATCCGCAGGCAGTGAACCCTCCCGAGGGTAGGTTACCTCTGAAGAAAAGAACAGTCAAGGGGCAGAGTAGGCAACCCTAAGTGGGTTTTTTCTCCCAGAGGCAGTGGTGGCCCTCCTCCACCATGAATCCCCTCCCAAAGGTGGGCTACACCTGGAGAAATGAGCAATTAAGGGGCATGGTATGCAACACGCAGTGGTTTTTTTTTCTCCCAGAGGCACCGTGCAGCCACGCAGCCGCCGCCTATGATTTTGTGAAAATTCTCAGTGAACGGATCTACATGATGATGACATCATAAGGACCTGAGATCTCAGCAGTGGCGGATCCAGGGGGGGGGCTAAAGGGGCTATAGCCCCCCATAAAAATTTTCACTCGCTTTTCCACTTATTTTAGCCACCGATGTTTTTAATGACAGTAGCGCTCATACAGCACAGTTCGTGAATATATATCGCGTTATCAATGAATCAACATTATCACTTATCAACAATCATGCATTCAACGGTTCAAAGGAAAATATAGAGAAATAATTCCTTTAGAAAAATTGATTCCAAAGAATGCACACATGATTACGGAGAGTTTACCGCAGCTATTAGCAGCAGCACGGATTTACAGAAATGATTTACCATTCATCACTGAGACTGAACTCTGCAGCGAAATAGAGTTATGGCAGCAGCGATGGAAAAATGAAAATATACTGCCACAGAGTGCGGTCGAAGCAATAATGGACTATTGCGACGTTTTTTACCCAAATATTAAAATATTGCTCAACTTGCTTGCTGTGATTCCGGTAACTTCGGCAACACCTGAACGAACCTTTTCTGCATCAAGAAGGTTGAAAACATATTTAAGAGCAACTACGTTAGAAACCAGATTGAATGGCTTAGCGCTCGCAAATATTCATAAAGATATTGCCATTTCCGCCGAAGAATGTGTGGATGCATTTATTGCATCAAAACCTCGACGAATGGAGGTAGAAAATTGGAATATATAAAATAAAATAAATAAAAAAATTTTTATGTGCTCTTTTTTTCTCCAACATTTACCCCCACCCCCAAAAGTGTAATCCTGGATCCGCCACTGTATAAAATGAAAAAAAAAATTTGTTTGCTCTTTTTTTCTCCAACATTTAGCCCCCCCCCAAAGTGTAATCCTGGATCCGCCACTGGATCTCAGAGTTCAAGGTAGCTGGTCTGCCCTATTCATGAACACTATATCTGCATCTTAAGTCAGACCCTGTGTTATTATATCTTGTCACTTGCATGAGATCTTGTAGATTATGGGTAATTATGTCATTATATGTCTTATCATGTCGGTTATGTCTTAAAACTTGGAGATCTTTTATTTTAGAACAGATTATGTCCTTGAAAGTAGCTGATCTGCCCCTGCAATTTTTCTGATTGAGATTTTGGAGATTATGGGTAATTTGCCATTATATATCTTTTTATGTCTTATTATGTCGGTTATGCCTTAAAACTTGGAGATCTTTCATATTGGAACAGATTATATCAGTGAATATGCGTTCTGAAGAAAAGTTGTTTCAGAACTTACTTATAGGAAATCTAACAGGGAACATTTTATGTTACATGCATTTCAGTCCCAAAGTTGATATGTTCCGAGATATTCACAGTTTTTTTTTGTTGTAAAATCTCAGTATTACACATAACTTCAAAGTCAAAGCGGCACGGGTTAATGATCTCAGATTGAACTCAAATTTTGTATGGCGAGTTTCTAGGTCCATTGAAACAAATTTCAGTGCAACCCTAATCAATTGGCGAAATCTTGTAAAATAAGGGACACCCTAATGACTAGCTTGTACCCTTGACGTGAAACCAACTGAACATGCCTGGGACTGACTGGGTAGACACATACGAGCTCGTAATCCGCCCATAAATTCCCTCAATGCATTAAAAACTGCTCTGCGAGAAGAATGGGAACCCGATCTGCAAAATCAGCGTCAAAAGACACTCTTGACACACTTTTTGAGTCAAAATAGTGTCCGTCCTTGACAATCACATAGGCTTCGCCCACTTGTACAGCAGAATTGATCGGTCAAAAAAGTTTGTCAAGAAGTCAAAAATGCGGCGGAGTGCTCTGATTGGTTGAATGATTGTCAAAATGTCGAAATAGGGTGTCAAAATTCGCAAAATTGACGCAGATCAAAATTATGTCAACCCTTGCAGATCGAGAAGCGATACCACAGGAGGAGATCCGTGCGTAAATTAATAGCATGCCGAGCCGGTTACGAGCCGTGATTCGGGCTCGTGGCAGCAATATGCGCTACTATTTAGCGAACCTCTGTCGTCTTACATCTACGAAATACGCGATCTTTTGCTACATAAGGAATTTTCTTTGTCTGTATCCGAGTATGTCTGAATGCCTCCACAGCACACGCGTGAAAAGACAAATGTTCTAGAAATATTATATCTGAATTTCCAGTCAACTGTTGGTTTCCTTTTGCTAATAGAAGGAGAACCATGATTTTTTGGGGGGTTGATAAAGACTTTTAGCCGACAGTATATAGTTCATAAAACACATACACCACCAGCGTGCGCTACAGTGAAAAAATGCCGCTGTTCAAAGTAGCCCCCAACGCTCAAAATAGCCCCAAGTTACCGAATTTTTCACTCAGATGAGTAAAAAAGTGAACGACCTTGTCCTATTACTTTGAACTTCGCTGGCACTGCTCGCATTTTCAGTATGTGGACGGAAAGAGAGAGAAAGAAATATATTCTACCTCGACACCGAGGCGAGGCGAAAGTGCAAAGTACACCATTTATTCTTCTAATTCTTAACGACCGTCCAATTAATTAGAAATAGGGCGCGGAGCTGGAGGCGTGGATTATACGTTGACACTATATAGCTTACTCGCAGTTCTGATCCGCTTTCCTTCCATACGAAAGTCGTTAACGAACAGCACTAAAAGCAGAAGTTGCAAAATTCGCTGAAAAGGACGCCGTCAATTTTTAGCGATTTCGAAGTTTTTGTATCTTGCGATCACGATGTAAAGTATATTATGCTCGTGCACAGTGAAAAGGCTCACTAGTTGGAAAATGTCTTTTGACGAGCGACCAAACCAGGAGAAAGGGAAATAAAAAAGGAAGACGAAACTGTGCCGCATTAAAATTTCAATAATTAGTTTCACACATTTTCACTTTACCAGTTTTACATCGAATCGCTCATCAAGTAAGCGTTTCCTTTACTCGACCATTTCGATGGCGCAAATTTCGTATTTATAAGGTCGTAAGTATTTTTTAAAGCCAATACGAAAAACGAAGTGTTATTTTGCGGTCACTTCGGTCTCCACTGTCGTTTCGAGCGACAGAACTAGAACTATAAATAGTCTTTTAATCAGTATCCGTTTTAATATCGGACGCTCGCCGCCGGACCAATAATGAAAACTAGCGTTCGAACTTCCGGCACCGGATCCCGAGTTATCGCTCGATCACCTCGAACGTTCGCCTAATTACATGCAATCGTCGCCGGCCATTTCATATAAATTGACGTACTAAAATCGTCCAGCACTTTCATCAAGTACCCGCACTTCTATCGCCCAAAAGTAATTCTACTGTTGCGCGGTCAGTTAACTGCGAATGGCCGATGCTAAAATCGTATCAACCAAATCTGGAATCGAAAAAACTCGACTCTCCCTGTGGTATACGTTCGCTTGAATTATATCGCAATGGGGGAGGGGGGAAAGTTAAATCCTCAACTGTAAAGATAAATTACGACTAAGTGGAGAAACGTTATCCAAAAATTTCACTTTAAACCCGTACAGGTACTTTAGAGATATCCACTTTGCCAAAACCTTCGTTCGTTACCTATACGAGCTCCGAGTACGTCGAAAAAAAAAAAATTATTCCACTAAATGTTGTATATACGTATAAAAGAATTTCTTTCTAGCTTTCATTTTTACGACTCTCGAGAAGAAAAACTTTTCGCGTTTATCTCGAAACGCGTATATCGCCGCGGTAGCGAAGGGCACTTGAGGAGCGCAATACCTGTTGTAAATACGCCTGAAATAATTTCGAAAAATCCCGGGAAATTTGTACGCGATCATTCGGATACAAAAACTTTCTGCAAGTAACGAGTAACTTACATTTTCTATGATACAGACGAGATTGATGGTGCTGCCGACACCCACGTGGTATTCGTCACTACCGAGGATGTACGCGGAAGGCACGAGGACATGCAGATAATACAACTGCGAAATTTTGCCTTTTGCATGTGGCACCTGAAACAGTAAATCAAACGTAAAACGTGAATTACTCGCGCGTGAAAGTCGTTCATCATTTCAAATTCGGAGGCATCGTTAGCAAGCCTATTACTTTTTTGCCAAGAAAAATACACATAGAATCGCGATATCGTTGTCCTTATATATACGCGAGGGAAACAGCGATGAAAATTACAAATAGAAATTCATCGAGTTGGAAATTAGGGTGGACTGTCACACATAGCTAAAAAATTTCTTCGAATTTTTGAACGCGACCTAGTTAAAAAGTTGCATTTGGTGAAACCAAATGTGATGCGGCCCAAGGTACAAGAAGTCGGGCGAGGTCGATTTTGAGATATTATGGCATCATATATAGAGCACATAACGACGAACATTTAAAAGAAAAATTAAAACAAAAGGTGGAAAAATGATCGAGTTAGAGCTGTTTGAAGTTTTCCTGGTATAAAACTACATTCGCATAAAAACGCGTTTGAAAGTTTGGTACTACAGTTATGCATGAAAAATCATCCGAAAATTTGCGGCTGACTTCTTATACCTTCCTCTCGCGACTCTCTTGGCATGTACAAGTATCACTAACATCTCTAATCTTCACAGGAACATTGGCAGATGGCTTCCCTATCACTTCCACATAAAATCGCAAAATCGGTAAAAATTGGAAGTTTTTCTTTTCGTGGCCCTAGCGCAAAATCACTTTTTCCGACTTCTTGTACCTTTCTTTGGGTCGCATCACAATTGTGTTTCAATTTTTTTTTTAATTTGTAAATTTTTTATAAAGGAGATTTGTCTTTGAAGTTACGTATTATAGGGTTGAAAATTGATGTTCCGCAGCACCTTAAACATGCAGGTTATGCAAAATTTTTATGAAACATTTCTCATAGTATTCGTCGCGAACTCTAAATTAGTTCATATACGAATTTTGCCTATCTGTGAAACTGAAGGCGCTAAAGCACTTACAATGCATTATAGCGCTTTCAGTATGGCGGATAGGCAAAATTCACATATAACCTCAACAGTTGTAATGATTGAGGTTAACAAAATGAGTTATGTACAAATTTTGCCTATCTGCAATATTGAAGGCGCTATAAAGCAACAAAGAATTGTTAATGCTTCAGCGCCTTCAATTTTACAGACAGGCAAAATTTGAATATGATTTTTTTCGTTACTCCTAATTAGTAAAACTAAAAATGTTATGTGTAAATTTGGTACATCTCGCATATTGATGGAGGTAGACCATTGAATCAAAGTACTGGTAAAAATCAAAACTTCAAAGGAAAATAAAAAGAGGTATGGGGTGAAGAAACATAACATAAAATTATGAACATCAGTAAAATTAAACAAGTTTTATTTTAAATTAAAAAATAAAAATAAAAATAATAAGAATAATGAGGCTAAATTACCCGATTTTTTATTTATTTATTTTTTACTTGAATTTTGAACAATTTTTCCTATTAAATCAGTAAAATTGAGTATGTCTAATTTTGAATAAATAAAAAATTTAAAAAAAAATTAAAAAAACAATCAAATAAAGCAAAATTATCTGAAATTTTTTTTTTCAAAACTATTGTATTGAAAGAGCGTTTTCTGGTAACAACGCTGCGTTGAGAAAGAAGCGCTTTTAACAAGAAGCTGCCGCATTAACGTAAAAAGCGACCGTTTTGTTCAAAACAGTTGAATGACAAACGATCAGAAGGCAGCAGGTTAGAACAAAAAATAAACAAACCAAGTTGTTCGTTTGTTCTTTTCACCCATACTATGAGTGAAAAGTAAATTATCACCATGTTTGTAAAGTAACTTTTCAATTATACTATGTGTGAAAAGTAACTTTTCAGTTATACTATGTGTGAAAAGTAATTTATCAGTTACACTATGTGTGCAATAGTATATTTCAAGTCAAGGAGCGAAAATGAGGTTTATCACAAGTTCAATATGTTGCAAGACGAGCCGAAGGCGAGTTGAGCAAATTGAACGAGTCGTGATAAACCTCATTAGCTCCTTGCCTCGGAAGATATTTTGTTCTACAAATGCATCGAAATTCGAAAATGCGTTTCCCGCTGCCACGGAGGTATCCACAAACTAATAATCGAACAGAAGACAAACGAAAATAGTACGTGTTTGTTGCAAACGTTTCGAATCATTTCCTTCCAAGTGTACAGAAAAAATTTTCTTTTCATTCCTAGTACACATAAAAACGCGTTATCAGTGCTGATTGCTACAATAACGATAAATGTCTCTTTCGCTACGGAAAACTGTGTAGCTAGGAACGTTTAGGTTCCCTATGATACGGACTGATAAAATTGGTGGATATTACGCTCTGATGCTTCATTCATACCTCATGATAAGAAATAAAGAGATAATTACCTGTTTAATAACTTCCAGACTACCTTCTTCTAGAGCCCAGAGGTGTGAAAAGGTTATGTTTTATGTTGAAGTGAAAGAACGGAACAAATTTTCTGTTTCCATTATCAATATTTATAAATTTAGAAAAAGGGCCCGGAAATGGACCGAAATATTAAATTGCCAGAAAATGGACTAAAATAATTCAAAAATTTTCCAAATCCACAACTTTGGTCCATTCAAACCAGGTACACTGACCTCCGAGCATTCTCGACACCACTCGTCAAGGAACCTGGAGGAGGGTGTTCCCGATGCGCAAAATCCCGTTAGTTACACAGGTAACTAAAGGGAACCAAGGGTAACTGACGGATTTCTGGGTAATCTGAGGGTAACTTTTCCGCGGGTAACTAGAGGGTAACTAAATCCCGCCAGTTACCCAGGTAACTAAAGGGGAACCAAGGGTAACTAAGGGTTGCAAACGGGTTACTTTTCTGCGGGTAACTAGGGTAACTGATTGCGCATTGGGTTATGATATATAGCAACACTGCCTTTAATTGTGCAAGCACGGAGCGCACGCCATGTAATTAGTTTAGTTCTAATAAGAATAAAGCGCTTAAAATACAATCGTTGGCGCAGTCGGTAGGACAGAGGTCAAGGTATAGCGAGAGAAATACAGACAACTAGGACCCTTCTTTCATTTCACTTTCTGGGCTTCTGTTCGGAAAGGGAGTAGAATTACAAGACAAGGAGCAGTACACGTGAAAGTACACATTCATTCCTAGCACAATTTATCATAATTTCGATTTTTCTGACCCCAGTATTCAGATAGGATCGACGACAAGGGCCCGTTCTACGTGGATGTACATAAATAATGAACCTGAAACGTTTAACAATTCTACATTTTATTGAGGGTACATTTGGCTACATGTGTGCAGAAATCGAGTACCTCGCCCCTTTCTTGAAAAAAGGAAGAAAAAACTCACCGATTGTCCGATTCTGATATCAGGTTATTAGGTAGCTAAATTAGTGAAGTCAGTTTTGATTTGCGATTGCCGATTATTCACCTGGTAATACAAGGCGGTGGCAAATATATCTTTGTCAGTTGGGTGAGCCGCATTACCATATTTCTCGATTTTATTACCATTTCCACTTCGAAAATGGTATAGTTTCACACAGTGAAACATATTATACTGACACTGAGTCCGTCTTCGTAACTGTTTGATACAGAATACTATGCACAATTTTATCAAATCATGCTCGTTCTTTGAAACGCAAGTTTGATAAGTACACCCTGTCGGAATGGCATTATACATAATATAATACCTGCAGTCGGAACTCGAGTAAATTTCTAATTCTGTCGAACCAGCGCTACTCGCAATCATTCTCGATTGGATAAATTAAAAAAGTTGGGCAGCGTTATTCGAACATATATATGTATAAGGGATACACTGGCACAAATAAATTTCAGCGAAACGAGAAACTCGATTTCGCACAACGGAACTGCTATTCGGGATTACGAAACACGGTGTCTTCATTTTTCAGTTTAACGAGAATTTTTTTTTTTTTTCCTTCTTTCTATTTGTTACACGAAGTGACGCGTTCGTGTTCAGTGTTGAGACGTGTTAACTAATTACATGAGAGTGCAGTCAGTAAAACGTTTAAAACAAACTAAAGCGAATACGATGAAGCGTATATATCGTACAGCCGACAATGCAAATACGATTTTTTTCCCTCAGGATCAGAACGAATGCTCTTGTTCCCTTTCCAAACGAGGGGAGGAGAAAAGCACATCGACGACGTGTTCCTCTTTTTCCTCGAATTGTAAATAATAAACCGATATTTATTTGCCCTCCCTACGAACAGTTTCGAATGGTGGCTTATTTTTTGTCGCTCTTCTCCATCCTCGACGGTCGGGACGTATTTATGTCGGCGCTTCGCCGAAACTTCAATACTGGAAATTGTTTTTATTGGTTTGCGGAAAGCTAATAAAATCGGAGACAAGTGGGTGAGACGTTATCATTTTCGAGCTTAACTCAACTTCTGGCTACACGAAACAGAGCGCCATCCCTATACGCGTATTTTATTCGGTAACTCGCAAATCCGATTCTACGGCCGAATTTCTTAAAAGGGTCAATTCGCGCACCAATTGAAGACGTTACAAAAATCAGACACGATCACCACCCAGTGGCGCCGCAGCTAGGGAGCAGCGAGAGTACTCCTCCACTCGTGAAGCTGGGGGCACTAGTATCATTTTGCCACCCCTTCCACAAGTTTTACCGAAAGAAAATCTAAGAACGAGAGCTGCCTCACATTAAACGATGTGTGACCAGGCAAATAAGCTGACCGCCCATTCGCAGAATCGAAAAATCCAACTCCTCATTTATTGAATAAGGGAGGTAATATTTATTACCAGTTTGAATTCCACCATTCACTCGACACCAGCTTTCCATCGATAATGAACTCCGCCTTCCCTTCTTCTTTCTACCGCAGGGCAGATCGAAGGACGATCTGAAATTGGAAATATTGCTTTCATTTAAAAGTTCAAATAAACGAAAATGAATGGTTTCGTATTCGCTTATTTCAAATTATTACGTCGAAATTTTAGATCTGGCTTCGCGTTCGGACCCTCAAATGGAATTAATTTCATAAAGGGAGACCACGTGTAAAACATTTCCATTCAAACGCCATTCTACACGACGTTAGGACGTTCTATTTGGCCGAATGACAAATTAAGGTGAGGAAAATTTAGTAAATCGAAGAAAATCGAACAGTGTATTGTAAAGGGTTTTGCGTGCCGCTTATTTCGAAAATAAAATTTGTACCTTCTATGGTTCGGTGACTGAAAAAGTACAAATTTAGCGGCAGTAAGAATAACTACTTTTCCCGTTATTTACATTCAAAATCAGTGACTCAGGAAAACCTTTGTTACTATGTTAAATTTTCCAAGTCGGATCAATTTCGATCCCTTTTGAACGTAAAATTTCAATTTTTGAAACTCAAATTAAAGTTGGGTAAGAAATCTGATTGGATTTCTCGCAATCTCAGACTGAAAATCTCTGTTCTAATACCTTGTTTGATTTTCTTATTTAGTCTGTTTTGCCAATTTGAAGAATCAAATTTGGATTAGAGGGCTCAAATTAGGTACAGATCAAAAATTTGATACGAGTATTAGAATCCAGCGACCCAAAAAAACCTTTTATTTCGATACTGCGTTTAATTTTCCAAGGCAGGTTATTGTTGCCCATTTTCAGAACGAAATTTAGATTTTGGAAGCCTAAATTAGGTTCAGATCGGAAATGTGATAGGATTTTCGGAACCAGGGACCCATAAAAGTTATTGCGATATTTCCATTCTTCAAGGTAGGTCAACTCTGCATATTTTAAGGAGTTAAATTCGAGGTAGCAATTCCAGACTGGGGTCGGATCGGAAATCTGATAGGATTATAGTATTCAGCCATTCAAAAGAAAGAGGAAATAAAAATATCCCAATAGTTTGTTTGATTTTGTAAGCCGAGTTAATTTCCGCGACGTATTGATAGGGGGGCAACTTAACCCCCGGTAGGAATTTTTCACTCAGCAGTTGGGAAAATTTACCATTTCAGTCAGGCGAGTTGGAAAAATCCAACAAGTTAAAAGGTGTTTTTTTTTCCATTTTTTTTTTTTTTTGCTTCTTTCTGCTTTGATACTTGGGAATTGAGTTGAGAAATTGGGACAACCCAACAAAGTCAAAAGAAAAGGTTATTCTTCTTTTACATTGATACTTGGGAATTTTAAATTGTGTCAGTCAGAAAAATCCAAAAGTTAAAAGTTTTTTTTTGTTTTTTGTTTGGCGCGTTGATACTTGGGAATTCTGAGTTGAGTCAGTTAGGACTTGTACAATTTTTACCCCCCCCTGGAATACTCTTCGGTACGTCCTTGGTTCATGTTACCCATCTTAAGAGCTTAAATTTAGAGTTGGGAACCAGGACGGATCAGAGATCTGATAGAATCGTAAGTAACCAACTATTAAAAAAAATGTTTTGTTTTTTTTTTAAATGGTTTTATTCTATTTTTCATCCGAGTCAATTTTGCCTATTTCAAAGAATGACAATCCAGATTTGAAAGCTTAAGTTGTAATCAGATCAGAAATCTTATTGGATTCCCGAAATCAGAGACCAAAACAAATCCGATACTCGTTTGATTTTTCATGGTGGATCATCTTTCTCGCGTGGAAATTCATAGCCGATGACTTATTGCGTTTCAGAAATGATCACTAGGAAAAATTGTGTGATTTTTTTTGCAATTCTACCGAGAGATGCTGGTAAGTTGGGAATCCGTCACTCGATTCCAAGAAGAAAAAATCCATTCTCAGCGTTTCTTGGAAATCAGCTTTTTCACGAGCAAATATTACGTAAAATTTACAGAAAATGATATGTAGTTCTGCAATTCAACAAAAAGACATTGATGTGATGGGTTCATCAATCAATTTCCAATAGAAAAGATGAATTTCTTGTGTTTTGGAAGAACATGTATGAATTATAATCGCTAGCGAGAAAGTAAAATTTTTGTTTAGCTATTCGAGTGATTATCAAGTTATTTCACTCTTCACAATTTTTCGAGGAATTGTTCAATACTATTTCTATAGTTTTTTTAAATTCCTGTCAGATAATTACACTAACACCAAACACGTACTTTTTCAGAGTCTTCCCTTCTTTTATAAGACGCTTTAAGACTCGCTGAAATGAACAGTAAAAATGGCTTAGCTTTGCTTTCGACCTTCCGTCATCTTTACCCTCTTGTGAGGGATCGTGGTTGTCTGACCAGTCTGGAGCTTTGTATAGGAAAATCGATGAGGAGACGTTCGTCAATGGTCTCCCAACCGCTTCTCTTGGTCTTCCTCGGTTCTTCGTAAGTTTGCTGAGGACGGGACCATTCGGGTAATTTTCAGAGAATCGGCATAATTCCAGTTATTTAATTATTATTTTAACAAGTTTTTTGGAATCTTTTTGCAAAGAATAGTTGAGGTATGGGTACCTGATATTATTTCTGACATTTGGCCCAAGAATGTTGTCACCACGGGAAGGAGGAAAGCGTTTTGAAACTTTCTTAAGCCACGACTACGAGTTTCCTCGTCGTGGCCCGTGAGAAACGGTGTAAATTTGTGTTACCACGGTTTTCAGTCCACTGTCGTGGTCAATCATTGATATCGCAGAGATATATGCCATTTACATTTTTCAGCACAGCAAATGGTAGTACTGGTACAGTTTTGATCTCTGAACACGATCAAAGTGCTGTCAGATCGTGCGTTCGAAAATGTTGGTGAAGTTTTTCAAAAAATGACTTGAGCTAAATTTTTTCAACGGATTTGAATTTGTTTCGAAAAATTGAATAATTAGCTCCAGGTTCTGACGCCTAAGCTGTCCGAAAAATTTTTCGACCTAAAAAAACGTGATGTATGATAGTACAGAAAAATATTCGCAATTTCAAAAATCAAAAATTTTGAGTTACCGACTGTTCTTTACTAAATTTTTCACGCCGAGTTCATTTTTGTTGTTCAAATTTGGCGGCGACGCCCTGTTTCTAAGATACGCTCCAAAATGTTGGTGAAATTTGTCAAAAATGATTCTAGCTAAATTTTGATAGCAGGTTTTAATTTGTCTCGAAAACTTAAAGTAGGTAATTAGCTCCAAGTCACGACGACGAAGTTCTCCGAAAATTGTTGTTTCGCCTCAAAAAAAAAAATTACGATAGTATGGAAAATTTTTCAAAACTAGAAAAATTGAGTTACGGACTGTTTTTCACTCAATTAATTACGCTGAGTTCAAATTTGGCGGCCACGCTCAGTTTCCGAGGTACACTCCAAAATGTTAGTGAGATTATTAAAAAATGACTTTAGCTCAATTTTGACAACAGATTTGAATTTGTCTCGAAAACTGAATAATTAGCTTCAAGTCCCAACGCCTAAGCTCTCCGAAATTTTTTTCAATCCTTTGTGCTTCGCTTGTGCATGTTTTTGCTTCAAATTCCGTCGTTTGTGCTTCATTCCTTGCGGAGATAAATCAGAAAAACTGGTAATAGGTCGATGGGGGGCTGTGACCACGTAGCCCTCCATGTAGGCTGATTGACTCGAAAATGAGTGCAATCGTTTGTGCTTTGTTTGTGCATGTATGTGCTTTAAATCCCGTAATTTGCGCTTCATTTCCTGCAGAAATAAATCAGAAAAATCGATAGTAGGCCAATGGAGGCTGTGGATTCTCGTAGCCTTCCATGTTGGCTGAGTGACTATAAAATGAGTGCAATCGTTTGTGCTTTAAATCCCGTCGTTTGTGCTTCATTCCTTGCGAAGATACATCAGAAAAACTGAAAGTAGATCAATTGGGGGGGGGGGGGGCTATTCAGAAAGGAAACGGGCCCAAAGTGGAAGACGTAGCCGTCATTGAGGACGAATGAGAAACACACGGGAAGGCATATGCCCTAACATGGGCTAATGACAGCGATGGGGAAGACATACTGTAAAAATTATAAAGGGAAAGAAACTGTCATCGCTGTGAATAAATAAATAAGTTAACACGCTAAGAGTTTCACCCCACACTTTCCGCTCATTTTCGAAGGGGATGCGGACCCGCCAAAATCAATTTTTATCGGAAATATCGGAAACTGTTTTCAAGAAAGAAAAGAAAGAAAGAAAGAAGAAAAAAAAAAAAAAAAAAAAAAGAAATTAGTAATCGTCGGTCGGATTTTTGGAGCTCATAGTCTCCCGAAGCAATAAACTGCCCTACAGGCTTTCTGTAGTGTGAAGCAGTGTTTTATTTTTTGCTCATTCCACAAAGTTCAGAAAAAGGAGGGATTCCAATTTCACCTCATCCTAAGATTTCCATTTCTGAGAATCTTCTGCTCTCTTCCCTTGTCGACACACTCCGAATATACTTGACGTACAAACAATCACATCGTCATATTTCACTATTTCCTTCTGATATTCTCTTCAACACCATATCAGAATGTGTAAAATTATAATATTTTACAAGCTGTAGGTAACAGTGTGGTAATACAGACTACAGAGCTTTTTATACAGGTGTTGGGAAATAACCGTGTCTCACTTTTTAATATAAAGCAGAGAGAAAAAAAAAAAAAAAAAAAAGAATCAACCCAAGGATATCGAGGTAATTCACGATAAAAACAAATTTACGATTCAGAGAATTCTTTCCCGTAACTTTTTCGCAAAAGCAGTAGCTATACGAATCCTAAATAATGTAAATCAACAAAAAATAGCAACAACTTGCTAAAGTTCTTTTTTTTTAACCCTTTGAAAAGTAAGTCGAACTTTCATTATTTGAAGAAAGAAGCCTCGTATATATCGCCTTCGAGTTGACAAGAACTCGCAGTTCGACGCTGACGTTAAATTTTGATACACCGAAAATTTCACAAAAGTAAATTCCCGTTTTTATCGCTGTTGGAATTCTCTTTCGGTTCTCATTTTATTGCTACCATACACGAGCAAAATTGGGTTGAAATTTTGTCGGAATTCAATGAAAATTGAGATTTTTTCCAGCACTGATGCCATTCAATCGCTTTAAAAATATTGCCGAATTTTCGGCGTATAAAAGTTCCGGTTTTCCTTGTTCTACATATATGCGGTGCGCTCTGCTCTAGTCAACGACCTTTATATTTGAAACCATTAGGGAGAAACGAAAGTTTGGCGGTATAAATTTTGTCGAAAATCAAATGATACAGGATCTGTCGCATTGGAGGTGCATTTCCTTGTTAGCGAGTTCATTTCATATTCAAATATATAGTTTTATGAAAATCAGTTGAAATATTGACGCGTAGGATGGCTACAAAATCACGTGACACGACTGTTGAAAGGACTGTAGCAACCTAGGAAGATCTATAGCAGAAACGAGAGGTTTATTGGACACTAGGGTGTCCCTTATTGTACAAGTTTTCGTAAATTCATTAGGGTCGCGCTGAAATTTGTTCCACTGGACCAAGAAACTCACCATAAAAAATTTGAGCTTAATCTGAGGTCATTAACCCGTGCCGCTTTGACCTTGAAGTTATGTGTAAAGCCGGCTGCACATTACGCTGACGTTTCGTGTTAACACGTCATACGACGTGTTGACACGACACATGACGAAAACAAAATCATCTAGTTCAATTGGACTGTTCACATTACACGGATGTGTCGTCATAATGCGTCATCTGACGACATATCAGTGTAATGTGAACGGTCCAATTGAACTAGATGGTTTTGTTTTCGTCATATGTCGTGTTAACACGAAAACGTCAGCTTAGTGTGCATCTAGCTTAATACTGAGATTTTACAAAAAACCGCGAATATCTCGGAACATATCAACGTCAGGACCAAAATGCCTATAACATAAAATGCTACCTGTTAAATTTCCTATTAAAAATATTCTATACAACTTTTCTCTAAAACGCATATTCACCGAGATAATCGCAATAATGTGTGAATGTTCCGAAGAACGTGGCTTTTACTATATTTTCTTTCATAACCAATCTTTATTAGCTAAATAGCAGTTATCTAAAAGAATATTCACTTTAGCACCAAAATGCAAATAACATAAAATGTTCCTAGTTAAATTTTCTGTAAGAAAGATTCTATACAACTTTTCTTTAGAAAACATATTTATCCAGATAATCGCAGAACTGCGTGGGATTTTTGAAAAACATAGGTTTTCTTTCATGATTTTACGGCTGAAATATCTATTCATGTCGGGTAACGCACATTACAATATAACCTCAGTCTCTGTCTACTGAGGCAAGTGCCCCAGCTTACCCCCCCCCCACCTTGCTACGCCCTTGACAGTTTGTTGGGTATTCTACTATAGAATAGACGAGTAAGAGAACATCAGTATACTTGAAAAGTGTCAGTTGTCGCTAAGGACACAATAATAAACATTAGTGATGCGGTGCTTGCTGGCTCGTCACCGCTGATCTGCCTTCTTCCAGTGAACTACCCGACCTTTACAAAAAATACCGTCATTCCAGCGACCTCATTCCTCTAGCAATAAAAACCACCCTTGTTCTCCTCATACAACTCGATTCCGTCCATCCGATACAGGCAAAAAAAAAAGTAAAAAAAAAAAAACAAAAAAAAAAAAAAAACAACACAAACGGAAAGACATTGTTAGCTTCGCCGGTTCGCTCTCTCGATGTTGCGCGATCCCGAAGCCAGTTTACCGTATACCGCCGATTCGAAAATACAGAAAACGTTTTCATCGCTCCGACTTCATTTTTCATTTCTTTCAGACTTTTTAATGGTATCGACTCGACGCGGTGACTATACCGACAGCCCCCCGCAGTACTTATGCTTTCTTACTCTTGCATGAGCAACTTAACTACTTCTGCACATGTTTTTCTTTATCTCATTGTTAAATGGGTGCATGTAGAAGTGTTTGCGATTGTTAAAAACTTGTATTTGCAAGAGGTAAGACTGCTGGTCTGACCCTAGTGATAAAAAATTTGCGGAAAAGCCGAAAATTGAAAGGTTAACTAGGCATCCATGAGCCATAACTAATTCCAATGTTTTTATTGAGTCTTGAGCATTGTAAGATTCCGTTGAAAACTTGATATGGTGGACTTGAGATGGTGTACAATCAACAATAGGAAAAAGTGATTTGCCTATAGGAAATGACAATGAATTCTGAGAACATGTCACTGTTCCTTAACAGCACAATGTTATATCCTATGCGCAATATTAACTATTGTTGATATACATACATAATCGGAGATCTACTCTATAGTATGTACCCAACAAACGGTTATGGGCATAGTCAGGTGGGAGGGGGACTAACTGGAGCGCTTGCCACAGTAGACAGAGACTGAAATTATACTGTAGTGTGCATTACCCGACATTAATAGATATTTCAGCTGTAAAATAATTGAAAAATAAACATGTTTTTTGAAAATTCTACGCATTTTTGCGATTATTTCGATAAATATGTTTTCTAAAGAAAAGTTGTATAGAATTTTTTTTACAGAAAATTTAACTAGGAACATTTTATGTTATTTGCCTTTTCGTGCTAAGTGAATATTTTTTTTAGATAACTGCTATTTAGCTAGTAAAGATTGGTTATGAAAGAAAATATAACAAAAGCCACGTTCTTCGAAACTTTCACACATTATTGCGATTATCTCGGTAAATATGCGTTTTAGAGAAAAGTTGTATAGAATCTTTTTAATAGGAAATTCAACAGGGAACATTTTATGTTATACAGGGTTGCCACTTTTTTTCAGGATTGGTTTTCCATGACTTTTCCCGGTTTTCCAGGGCAACTTTTCCAATTTTCCCTGACTTTTTTACAGGATTCCGAGAAAGCCCAGAGGGAGGAGAGTCACGGAAATTTTTTACAATACAGATTTAAAAAAATCGCTATCGAGAAGAAGAAGGTACAGATGTAATTTATGTAATATTTTTCAATATTATAGACTATTTCATTTGCGAATAGATTTATCATTATTCTTATGTTATGATAAAAAAAGTTTACTCTGATAAAATACGAACTCGTTTGTTATTTTCAGAAAATTTCCCTGACTTAAATGAAAATTCCCTGACTTTTCCCTGACTGACCAAATTCCCTGACTTTTCCCGGTTTTCCAGAAAGTGGCAACCCTGTTATACGCATTTCGGTCCTGAAGTTGATATGTTCCGAGATATTCGCAGTTTTTTTTTTGTAAAATCTCAGTATTATACGTAACTTTAAGGTCAAAGCGACACGGGTTAATGACCTCTGATTAAGCTCAAATTTTTTATGGCGAGTTTTTAGGTCCAGTGGAACAAATTTCAGCGCGACCCTAATCAATTTGCGAAAACTTGTAAAATAAGGGATACCCTATTGGACATCTTCCTATGATTTTTATATTCAAAAGATAATAATTGTCCTGTCAGATGAACTGGATTGATGGAATTTGTTGCGGATGTTATTGCGTAACCCAAACTCCTCCCTCTCTTCCAAAAAAAATAAATCGAAATTTAAGGTTCAACATTCGCTAGTAAACAGAATACTTTCAGTTTTTGGAGAACGGCCCAATTAAAGAGTTTAAGAAAAACTGATCATTGTGGTTAGTTCAGCCTCTGGACGAATATGCTCCACAGGGATCATCAAAGACCTTTGATACGCTGATTAGGAGGCCAATCGGAAGATATTTTGCAAAAGAATCCTAGTTGGAACTTTTGTCAAATTACACCCTTTTCTCGATGCATAATTTATCTAGGCTAATAACACCGTGCCACGAACCTATTGCAGTCATTTAAAATATAAATATCTCAGTGCACGCTGTACAAATGAATTTATTTCGCACTTGATGTTCATTCCGATGTACGTACACCGAATACCCGTGATAAAATATGAAAGTACTACCTCTTCTAGGAGTTGAAAAAGTAGACGCCAGGGCGTGAATATGCACGAAGAAATTATTAAAATTTTCACATTATCGTGTACTTTCGGTGTTTAGTATTGCTCGTTTCTCGCTATTTCTTTTATTTTAATGTGCGAGTGGTGACACGGCGAATTTAATTTAGATACAGGCTGAGTAAAATGAGCGGCACTATCTCGGATGTCGGAGCATGGGAATGAAATTATCAACTGCGGCGCCGTGCTTTTTCATTCGTTTACATCCGAACGCTTTTACACTTTAATTACAAAAAGAAATAATAACTTTCGGAGCTCGCGCCCTCCATTCTTACAGAACTTTTCGAACAGGTGCACGCATGTGGGTACGGGGCCGGGGCAACATTCAACATTCGCGCGTTTCCGACAAAGGAATAAAAATTGGTTTAGCACACAAAAGAGCATTTATGATAGAAATAAAGACGCGACTTGAAACGTGCCCTCTTTCTCTCGCTTTACAATACCAAGAACTCGAGCAAAATTTATCTGACAAGCATAAAATATGTTTCTTTTGCACCCTCTTTTGTTTAGTCTAGTGAAATTTACGAAAACGGTGGCGGAAAGTACGAACACCACAATAACTTCGCCACTTTGCGGCAAAAATTAGTAAAATTTCCTTATTTCGAAAACTGCACAACACGAGCGGTTGTATGTTGTACACGTAGGAGTGTAATTATTAATGCAATACTGTTCCTATGTGTAGGTAAGGTAACTAAAAATTTCATCGGCAAGAAGTTCTGGAAAAAAAAAAAAACCTTAGCCAGTTTTTTTATGGTCAATATCTGGTGAGATCACCCAGGAAGCATGGTAGGCGAAGGGTGAATATAGCAATATTCCTGTAGGCGCACTAACTGTCCAAAGAATGGAAAAACAAAAGGAAAAGTAAAAAAATTAAAAAATCTGAATATCAAAATGGGCACTTTAAATGTAAGACCGTTGAAAAATCAAGAAAATCTCAAAGATAAAAAACTTTTCAAAATCAGACCATAATCCAGCCCCTTAAAAAGTAAGAGTATGCAAACATATCCACATATTTTCGGGGTAGGTTGCTACTTACCAAGTGCAAGGGAGAAGGGTGGGTGTGAATGCAAAAGAGACACTCAGTATACAATGTTTTCCATTTTTTTTTATTATTTTTTTTTTAACAGACAAGGATAACAATACCTTTTAGTTAAGGGCGTTTCCCAGCAGCGCCCATTTTAGATTCGAAGTTCAAAATGTCAGGATCGTTAGTGCTACGTTAGTGCTGGTTAGTGCCGTAAAAATTTTCGTTAGTGCTTCACCCTTCCATACTTTTTAAAAAATGAATTTGGGCGCTGCTGGGGAAACGGTGGCACGCCCATGAGGCCTAGCTCATCGAAACAGTCAGGATCGTTAGTGCTACGTTAGTGCTGGTTAGTGCCGTACAAATTTTCGTTAGTGCTGCCCCCCTTCCATACTTTTTAAAAAATAAATTTGGGCGCTGCTGGGGAACGGTGGCACCGCCCATGAGGCCCAGCTCTCCGAAACACTCAGGATCGTTAGTGCTACGTTAGTTGCTGGTTAGTGCTGGGCAAATTTTCGTTAGTGCAACCCACCACCCCCGCAGTCGACCACATCCACATTGTAGGGTACAAAATATAAGGTACCGAAGACCGCATTCCTGAATCGAAGCTCAAATGTCAGGATCATTAGTGCTACATTAGTGCTGGGCAAATTTTCGTAAGTGCAACCCGCCATCCCCTGCAGTCGTTCAATTCCACATTGTAGGGGACAAAATATAGGGACCGAAGACTCCATTCCAGAATCGAAGCTCAACGTGTCAGGATCATTAGTGCTACGTTAGTGCTGGTTAGTGCTGGGCAACTTTTCCTTAGTGCAACACGTCAACCCTGCAGTCCTTCACATCCACATTATAGGGGACAAAATATAAGGAATCGAAGACCCCATTCTAGAATCGAAGCTCAAACTGTCAGGATCATGAGTGCTACGTTAGTGCTGGCTAGTGCCGTTCAAAATTTCGTTAGTGCAGCCCCCTTCCATACTTTAAAAAATAAATTTGGGCAATGTGGGAGAAACGGTGGCACCGCCCATGCGGCCTCGCTCACCGAAACACTCGGAATCGTCAGTGCTACATTAGTGTTGGTTAGTGCTGTGCACATTTTCGTTAGTGCTGCCTCCCTCTCATACTTTTTAAAAAATGAATTTGGGGCGCTGCTGAGGAAACGGTGGCACCGCCCATGAGGCCCAGCTCAACAAAACACTCAGGATCGTTAGTGCTGGTTAGTGCTGTGCGAATTTTCGTTAGTGCAACCCACCCACCCCCGCAGTCGACCACATCCACATTGTAGGGTACAAAATAAAAAGTACCGAAGACCGCATTCCTGAATCGAAGCTCAAAATGTCAGGATCATTAGTGTACATTAGTGCTGCGCAAATTTTCGTAAGTGCAACCGCCATCCCCTGCAGTCGTTCAATTCCACATTGTAAGGGACAAATATAAGGGATCGAAGACCCCATTCCACAATCGAAGCTCAAAACTGTCAGCATCATGAGTGCTACATTAGTGCTGGCTAGTGCCGTTCAAAATTTCGTTAGTGCTGCCCCCCTTCCATACTTTTTAAAAAATTAAGTTTGGCGCTGCTGGGGAAACTGTGGCACCGCCCATGAGGCCTAGCTCTCCGAAACACTCAGGATCGTTAGTGCTACGTTAGTGCTGGCTAGTGCCGTTCCAATTTTCGTTAGTGCAGCCCCCTTCCATACTTGAAAAAAAACAAAATTTTGGGCGCTGCTGGAGAAAGGGTGGCACTGCCCATGAGGCCTCGCTCACCGAAACACTCGGAATCGTCAGTGCTACATTAGTGCTGGTTAGTGCTGTGCAAATTTTCGTTAGTGCTGCCTCCCTCTCATACTTTTAAAAAACTGAATTTGGGCGCTGTTGGGGAAACGGTTGCACCGCCCATGAGGCCCAGCTCAACAAAACACTCAGGATCGTTAGTGCTGGTTAGTGCTGTGCAAATTTTCGTTAGTGCAACCCGCCCACCCCTGCAGTCGACCACATCCACATTGTAGGGGACAAAATATAAGGTACCGAAGACCCCACTCCAGAATCGAAGCTCAAAATGTCAGGATCATTAGTGCTACGTTCGTGCTGGCTAGTGCCTCGTGCTGGCTAGTGCCGTTCAAATTTTCGTTGGTGCTGCACCGCTTCCATACTTTAAAAAAAAAAAATGTGGGCGCTGTTGGAGAAACCTCACCAAAACACTCGGAATTGTTAGTGCTGCGTTAGTGCTGGTTAGTGCCGTACAAATTTTGGTTAGTGCTGCCCACTTCTATACTTTTTGAAAAATAATTTTGGGCGCTGCTGGGGAAACGGAGGCACCGCCCATGAGGCCTAGTCCCCGAAACACTCGGAATCGTTAGTGCTATGTTAGTGCTGGTTAGTGCTGTGCAAATTTTCGTTAGTGCAAACCCGCCAACCCCGGCAGTCGACCACATCCACATTGTAGGGACAAAATATAAGGTACCGAAGACCCCACTCCAGAATCGAATTCAAAATGTCAGGATCATTAGAGGTACATTAGTGCTGGTTAGTGCTGGGCAAATTTTCGTAAGTGCAACCCGCCATCCCCTGCAGTCGTTCAATTCCACATTGTAAAGGACAAAATATAAGGGACTGAAGACCACACTCCAGAATAGAAGCTCAAAATGTCAGGATCATTAGTGCTACGTTCGTGCTGGCTAGTGCCGTTCAAATTTTCGTTAGTGCTGCCCCTTTCCATACTTTAAAAAAAAAAATTGGACGCTGCTGGAGAAACGGTGGCACCCGCCCATGAGGCCTAGCTCTGAAACATTCTGGATCGTTAGTGCTACATTAGTGCTGGATAGTGCTGTGCAAATTTTCGTCAGTGCAACACGTCAACCCCTGCAGTCCTTCTCATCCACATTATAGGGGACAAAATATAAGGGATCGAAGACCCCATTCCACAATCGAAGCTCAAACTGTCAGGATCATGAGTGCTACATTAGTGCTGGCTAGTGCCGTTCAAAATTTCGTTAGTGCTGCCCCCTTCCATGCTTTAAAAAAAAAAAATTTGGTCGCTGTTGGAGAAACGGTGGCACCGCCCATGCGGCCTCGCTCACCGAAACACTCGGAATCGGCAGTGCTACATTAGTGTTGGTTAGTGCTGTCCAAATTTTCGTTAGTGCTGCCTCCCTCTCATACTTTTTAAGAAAATGAATTTGGGCGCTGCTGGGGAAACGGTGGCACGCCCATGAGGCCCAGCTCAACAAAACACTCAGGATCGTTAGTGCTGGTTAGTGCTGTGCAAATTTTCGTTAGTGGAACCCGCCAACCCCCGCAGTCGATCAAATCCACATTGTAGGGGACACAATACCCATGTAAGGGACCAAATATCCCACTCCAAAATCGAAGTCAATATGTCAGTTCAGTAGTTCTACAATAGTGCTGGTAAGTGCCGTACTAATTTTCATTAGTGCTGCCCTCCTTCCATACGTTTTACAAAATAAATTTTTGGCGCTGCTGAGGAAACGGTGGCGCCGCCTATGAGGCCTAGCTCTCCGAAACACTCAGGATCGTTAGTGCTATGTTAGTGCTTGTAAGTGCCGTACTAATTTTCATTAGTGCATCCCGCCAATCCCCGCAGTCGATCATATCCACATTGTAGGGGACAAAATATAAAGAACCGAAGACCCCACTCCAGAATCGAAGCTCAAACTGTCAGGATCTTTAGTGCTATGTTAATGCTGGTTAGTGCTGCGCAAGTTTTCGTTAATGCAACCTGCCAACCCCCGCAGTCGATCATATCCACATTATAGGGGACAAAATATAAAGAACCGATGTGCCCATGCCAGAGTCGAAGCTCGAAAGGCAGGATGGGTGGGGAGATTCAATAGATACGTGAAATGCGGAGATATAGTTTATGTCGGGATTTTTATTTTCGGTCTCCTGCAAGTTAATTTTTATTTTGTAAGACCTTTCCAGTCTCCTGTAAAAGATGAGGAATTAGAGGGAAGAAACTCTGAGGAAGAGGTAAATAGAGTGAGGGGTGCGACGGATTGGAATGTGGAAACAGATGAAGAGGGGAGGAGGAGGAGGAATGGATGGAAACGAAAATAATACGGCTAGAGGTGGATAAAGTGATACAGGGTGTCTACCGGTCACAGAAAACCCGAAAGTCACGATTTTTGAAAGGAGGTAACGGAAGTCACAGATTTTCCTTGGAAAAAAATCAAAGTCACGGATTTTCAATGAAAAAATAAATGAAAACTGTTTGAATATTGACAGCATTGAACATTTTTTGCTTTTCATGCTAATTATTCGAGTTCATGAAAGTCCAAGTAAATACATAATGAAATATAATTATGGTACTTTTTTTATTATTGAATTTGGTATGATAAACTCTGCAAAATGACACCGATATCGATTTTGAAAAAAATCTTGGGCGGTCACGGAAAAAAAAATTTGAGGTCACGGAAAGTCACAGATTTTAATTATTTTGATCTGGTAAATACTCCCTGAGTGAAGTGAGGGAGAGAGAGAGAGAAAAGAATGAAACAGTTACCAGCACTATTGCAGTTTGATTGTAGCCGAACCAAGAAAAATGGTTTCAGCAAGTTCCATCATAAGACACCACCTGCTCGTGGTTGGATTATCGCTGTGGACCTATGTTAGGCATTATTAAATCTTCTTATGAGTAAGGCTCTAAAAGAACGGGTAGAGTCACGAAGGCAAACTGGATCCGTAGCAATGGAAGTGTCATAAGAACGTGTGTAACTTTAGTTGCTAATATCATAGACAAATATTGCTGTTGATGAATAATTGAAGAGTATACCATTTATCGTACTTAAAATTTCTATCTAATGCAATATTTTTCAAAACCTTTTGGGATTATATTTTAAAAGTCATTTTCCCTCTCTTTGTGTCTCATTGTGATAGCACTGCAGGACGATAGATCCAGTTAGCTCTCGTGACGCTACCTAAACTTATAGAGCCCTATTATGAGTAACCTGTAAACAAAGGAATAGGTCATCGCATCACATTAATGTATATAATTCGATATAAATGTATTACAGCAGGCAAAATTTATTACAGCGTATAAAGTAACATTTGTACGTTTAAGAGTGTGGGTCTGACGTCAGTGACATTCGGTTCCATATCATCGAACAGTTGCCATTTATCATAGGGTTCTCTGAGCGCGAGGGAGAGAGAGAGAGAGATAGGAGGGGCGAAGTAGAGAGAGCGAGATCCAATAATGTCCAAAGAATCTCATCCGAACATTTCCAATGTTTTCTTTAAAAATTTTCATTCAAGAAATTTTTCGAAAAGATTTCTCGATCATGGAAATATTTGAAGGAAAACTACAATGGTTTTGGAGAATTTTATCAACAATTTTTAGGAAAAATATTCGATGATCTCCAAGTAACTTCATCGATTTTTCGATAAACATCTCCGATGATTTTTAAGGAATTTTGTCAGAAATTTTAGGAAAAAATTCCGATAATTTCCGCAAGATTATGCGTTTAACTCAGCATTAGGAAAAGCCGTTCGTTGCGTGTTAATAAAACGCAACATTACTGAGTCCAGTGTGGCGCTGTTATAAACATAAAATTATTCGTGGAAAAAAATCCCGATGATTTCCAAAGAATTATCGGTAATCTCTGCGGCCGATAATTTCACCAGAAACGGAAAGAAATATCCGAAAATTTCATCCAGATTTTTATTGAAATCTTTCGAGAAAATCTCTAATATTTTCCAATAAAAAAATATTTCGAGAAAATTCCCCGACTACTTTGGAAGTATTTGCGGATGTGAGCGACTGCGGGGGTAGGGTGGGTTGCACTAACGAAAATTTGCACAGCACTAACGTCGCACTAACGATCCTGAGTGTTTCGGAGAGCTAGGCCTCATGGGCGGTGCCACCGTTTCCCCAGCAGCGCCCAAATTCATTTTTAAAAAGTATGGAAGGGGCAGCACTAACGAAAATTTGTACGGCACTAAACCAGCACGAGGCACTAGCCAGCACGAACGTGGCACTAATGATCCTGACTTTTCAGCTTCGATTCTGGAGTGGGGTCTTCGGTACCTTATATTTTGTCCCTACAATGTGGATGTGGTCGACTGCAGGGGTGGCGGGTTGCACTAACGAAAATTGCACAGCACTAACCAGCACTAACGATCCTGAAGTGTTTTGTTGAGCTGGGCCTCATGGGCAGGTGCAACCGTTTCCCAACAGCGCCCAAATTCAGTTTTTAAAATAGTATGAGAGGGAGGCAGCACTAACGAAAATTTGCACAGTACTAACCAGCAGTAATGTAGCACTGACGATTCCGAGTGTTTCGGTGAGCGAGGCCTCATGGGCAGTGCCACCGTTTCTCCAGCAGCGCCCAAAATTTTGTTTTTTTTTCAGGTATGGAAGGGGGCTGCACTAACGAAAATTGGAACGGCACTAGCCAGCACTAACGTAGCACTCATGATCCTGACATTTTCAGTTTCGATTCTGGAATGGGGTATTCAGTCCCATATATTAGTCCCCGACAATGTAGAATTAACGACTGTGATGGATGGCGGGTTGCACTAACGAAAATTTGCACAGCACTAACCAGCACTAACGATCCTGAGTGTTTTGTTGAGCTGGGCCTCATGGGCGGTGCCACGTTTCCTCAGCAGCGCCCAAATTCATTTTTTAAAAAGTATGAGAGGGAGGCAGCACTAACGAAAATGTGCACAGCACTAACAACACTAATGTAGCACTGACGATTCCGAGTGTTTCGTGAGCGAGGCCGCATGGGCGGTGCCACCGTTTCTCCAACATTGCCCAAAATTTATTTTTTAAAGTATGGAAGGGGGCCTGCACTAACGAAATTTTGAACGGCACTAGCAAGCACTAACGTAGCACTCATGATCCTGACAGTTGAGCTTCGATTCTAGAATGGGGTCTTCGATTCCTTATATTTTGTCCCCTATAATGTGGATGTGAAGGACTGCAGGGGTTGACGTGTTGCACTAAGGAAAAGTTGCCCAGCACTAACCAGCACTAACGTAGCACTAATGATCCTGACACGTTGAGCTTCGATTCTGAATGGAGTCTTCGGTCCCTTATATTTGTCCCCTACAATGTGGAATTGAACGACTGCAGGGGATGGCGGGTTGCACTTACGAAAATTTGCCCTCAGCACTACCCAGCACTAACGTAGCACTAACGATCCTGAGTGTTTCGGAGAGCTGGGCCTCATGGGCGGTGCCACCGTTTCCCCACAGCGCCCAACTTAATTTTTTAAAAAGTATGGAAGGGGGGCAGCACTAACGAAAATTTGTACGGCACTAACCAGCACTAACGTAGCACTAACGATCCTGACTGTTTCGATGAGTCAGCCTTATGGGCGGTGCCACCGTTTCCCCAGCAGCGCCCAAAAATTCAATTTTTAAAAAGTATGGAAGGGGGGCAGCACTAACGAAAATTTGTACTGCACTAACCAGCACTAACGTAGCACTAACGATCTGACTGTTTCGATGAGCTAAGGCCTCATGGGCGTGCCACCGTTTCCCAGCAGCGCCCAAATTCATTGTTAAAAAGTATGGAAGGGGTGAAGCACTAACGAAAAATTTTTACGGCACTAACCACACTAACGTAGCACTAACGAATCCTGACATTTTGAACTTCGAATCTGAAATGGGCGCTGCTGGGGAAACGGTCCCGACGGAAATTCAAGATATTTGAT